>JBAIZL010000001.1:365022545-365207545 GCA_036971475.1 Prosapia bicincta
CATACGATTAAGAAACACATTGTTTAAATAGTAATCTGTGGTTTCTAACCTGTAATTGTCTTAATTTTACGTTTTTAATTAAAACCATAATGCGAATGGTCGCGGCATCTAGCAAGAAAACATTAAACTAGGTAAAATTGTTCTCGAGTTTCAACAATTTTCCGCGAGATAGCAGCAGTATGTTCGCTGGCGCATGATCGATCTTTAATATTGTAGCTCTTAACGTTATGTGACCTTTATATAAGAATATAAGGCATTAGGTAGTATGACTTACTCTCATTCGTCATCTAATGCCTACTACACCCTGGTCATACAAGATTTTTATATTTTTGAACAATTTTTCCGTTTTATTTAACAATTTACTGAATGTATTCTAATTTGCCTTTAAAACAAATGCATGGTTGCAAATACTCGTTAAAGATAACTTTATTTATTTATGAAAAGGTAAGCTTAGAATATCATGGTATTGTAGCTACTTAGAAGAATTTAAAGTTACTTAGTAATCTTGGTAGCTACTTAGTATCCTTTGAAAGTGCTTAGTATACTTTGAAAATACTTAGTAGCCTCTTTCAGGTAATTAGTAGGATTTTCAGCTGCTCAATAGCCTTTGTCTTAGTAGCCTTTGCAGCTACTTAATATCCTTTGTAGGTACGTAGTAGACTTAGTATGCTTATCAGCTACTCAGTAGTCTTTCAAATTATTTAATATATTTTACAAGTACTCAGTAGATTTTACAACTACTTAGTAACCAGTGCAGATACTTAGTTTTTTGAGCTACTTAGTATTCTATGCGAGTATTAAGTAGGCTTTGCGGGTATCTAGCATCCTCTGCAGGTAGTTAGTAACTTTTGTAAGTGCTTAGTAGACTTTCCAACTACTTAGTAACCAGTGGAGATACTTTGTTTTTCTGAAGCTACTTAGTAGCATATTCGAGTACTACGTAGCCTTTTCATGTTTCTAGCATCCTTTGCAGCTACTTAGTATCTTTCGTAGGCGCTTAGTAGACTTCCCAAATACTTAGTAACCAGTGCAGATAATTTGTTTTTGCAGCTGCTTTTTAGCATATGCGAGTATTAAGTAGCCTTTACAGGTATCTAGCTTATTTTGCAGCTACTTAGTAACCTTTATAGGTGCTTAGTAAACATTTCAGTTACTTATTACCTTTACAGCTACTTAGTAACCTTTTTAGGTGCTTAGTTAACTTTTCAGTGACTTATTACCTTTGCAGCTACTTGGTAACGTTTTTAGTTGCTTAGTAAACCTTTTAGTTACTTATTACCATTACAGCTACTTAGTAACCTTTTTAGGTGCTTAGTTAACTTTATAGTTGGTAATTTATAGGCTTTTCAGCTACTAAATAGGCTTTGCAACTATTTAGTAATCCTTGCAGCTATTTAGTAGCTACTGCAAGTACTTAGTAGATTTTAAAACTACTTATTAATATTTGGAATTACTTAATAGCCTTTGCAAGTAGTTATTGGACTTTGCAGTTACTTTTTAATTTTGCAATCACGTAGTAGCCTTTACAACTACATAGTAATGCCTTGCAGGTAGTTAGTAGGCGTTTGCAGGTAGTACACTTTGTAACTATTTATGAGACTTTGCAGGTACTCTGTAACCTTTACAAGGTTTTAGCTATTCAGTACTCATTGCAATTACTTTGTAGCTTTTTGAAAGTGCTTAGCACACTTTGCAGCTACTTAGTAGCCCGTGTGTTGAGGGTTTGACCTCACTCCTAAACACTCCTCTTCTGTTCAATTGGCTTGATTATGTATATTCCCCTTACTTTTTCAATACTTTTCCCAAATTTGTTTCTTATCATTTGGATATATTGTATTGTTGATATCATCTTTATTTCATTCATTAATCCATAGGTAATTATCTGAAGACCTACTTATTTTTGGTAATTAATATATTAGCATCTTCAAGAAAAATAAGTACAGACCTATGTATTATAGCAGTTACACCATTTAGCTAAAAACTTCGAAAAAAACAGTTCTTCTATTTGAAATAATTTTATTATTTATTGTTACACCAAAAAATGTATCACATATATTTTATACACGCGCGCGAACCCACACACACACAAACGCCGACGTCCTCACGTTTCACTACATATCCCCTAATACTAGAACTTAGGTATATCGAGTTTCCAATGGCGTCCTCTTTATTAAAGGGGCTTAGCTCCTTCTCAGGCAACACCAGATTATTGTCTTCAAACACAGCCGCCGTCTAGATATCCGATCTGCTTCTGTACACAATACAAGACTTACTTGATTACATCACGTTACACAGTTACCAGACCCATTTAACGCGTATCTCGATGTCTCTGTCACCTTTCCCAGTGTCATCAAATTGCCTACACTGCGCCGTGTTATTTGTTTTTGAGTTTGTAGTGTTTCCGTCTGTAGGATTTTAGTACAAATACTCATTTTATGATAAAAATTACTTACACCCTCAGGTTTTTATAAATTCAGGGAATTTGGACGTACTATAGGCGTATCTAAATATTTCAGAAATATGTTATTACTTTCTATTCCAAAATTAACTATCACTTAAATACTAGGTTGTCGAAAGATTTTGTTACATAACATTCTTTATCTTTTTGTGTATGTTTAAATATGCATTTATTACCTACTAATTAATATGTATGTTAATAGGTATGCGTATGTTACCGTTGTACTGCCTTAAGTATGTTAAGACGTTGTTAAGACGCCTTTCTATAAAATCCTCTTTCGGAAAATAATGATCATACATTTTTCATCATAAATTTATTTCTACATTACATTTTATTGTCTTTTATGAAGCAAAGCCATTACATTTTGGTCATGATAAAACTCTCAATTTTTAAATCTTTAAAAATGTAAGTTATTTTTAAAATTTAACTTATAAAATGTATTTAAAACTGAAGATAATTCCATATGAAACAAAATTAATAAAAATAAATACAACTCCACTTTCCATAGCTGTAGAGATTTAGCACCAACCCGACCACCGATGGTAGCCACTCGTACGATCGTGCCCCGACGAATCCCCTTCTGAGGAGTTGTCCTCAGCATCTCCTGATGATTCTGTAGGTTGCATTGTCAGTCATAACTCCTGCTGTCTCGGGAGTTAGTTGAAAGGCTCTTGATAGATTTCCCCTTGAATACAAAACATATTAAGCACTCATTTTTTATGGTTAGAATTCTTTGATAAGAACCATGCCTTAGTTATTTGAGAAAGTTCAACCTGCGGCGCATTTTAGACACTATTATACCTTTAGCTGCCCATTCGTATTTCTCACGCCCGGTTAGAATTAAAATTTTTTTAAAGTTTTTTAAAACTAATTTAAAGTGTTTACAAAATAATTATTTCTTTATTTATTTGTACCAGTTTGTGCCAGTTTGTTTGCTAGCTACCTCTTTTGTAAGTTCTTTTCTTTTATCTAAGATCTTTTTCAGTTATCCAATGACATCACACCAAGAGGAAACTCTTCCTGCGTTGGCCGATAGAGATAAATGTATTAGGCAATGATCACGTTTTTCGCTGGGGTGATACCAATAAAATAGAGATTGAGGTTTTTCGTTGAAAATTGGGTTAAATGTTCAAAAGGTTAACCTCTAAAATGCACCGTTTTTAATTAATTGCTTTACTGAAAACCTAGAAATGGTCCTATTTATGTTATGGTTGTTTGTCATTGATGTAGTTAAGATTCCAACATTTACTCTAAGTATATTTTTAGTATTTACTTCTTGTTGATTTCAGCTACTAAGTATTTAATAGTAAATTATTATTTGTACGTTTGAGGTTTCAAATACCTTTTTTACTAATAATATTTAATTATTAATCATATTATATTTATATTAATATAACTATTAATATTCCTACATCGAAATGTTTTCTTTAATTCCCATCCACAGCCTACCCAACCCAATTCTCCCACCCTTCCCCACGGGAAAGATGTTACGTCCGTCCCTGTTACCACCTCTGTGAGTTTTGTAAAGCCCCCATTTCACAAACAGTAAACGTTTTGGATCAACCAGAAATGGATTTTTGCATGGCTAAGATGTTGTTTTTGCCCTAAAATAGATTTCTCTAGTCTGAGTATTAGCGTCACGTTTTAATATTTCTCAAAAATTCCATAAGTGTTACCAAAAGTATGTCAACTTCAAAACGGTTAACTCTTTTATTGTGTTTGTTCAATTAATACGCGTACATCTGTTCGAAGAGTTTATAAACGAGAATTGTCTAATTGAACCAAAATAGTAAATGTAAAGAAATTCCTTGTCTAGCGAGTTATGCAGTTAATTAAAAACAGGAACAAGTCGCATCGTTAAAATATATATACCGACAAAAAATATATATAACCAAATCTAATGTTAATTATAATTTATTAGCTTCCATTTACAATTTTACTGTTTTAGCGATAAATTTATTTATATATTGTAATAATTTTAGTGTCAAACGACATACCCCGTCTCGGAGAATTGTGGCAGAGATACTTCACAAATTAATACGCTACAGTTCGCTTACCTTTTAACAGATGGCAGCACCATACCGTATATTCCCAAACTGTAGAGCAGAAAGTTTGTTCGTTACATTCACAAGTAAAACTCATTCCGTTTCAAGTTGTGAAATACAATATGACTATGGTGTTGGTATTTTGTTAAATTTACTGTATTTTTGGTTTACAAGAAAAGTAAAAATTTGGTTGGGTGTTATTTTTTTTATAAATGAGAACAGTTACCAACCATCTCAAAATGCGATATAACATAATATGGTAGAATGATGTATATTACACACACACACACACACACACACACACACACACACACACACACACACACACACACACACACACACACACACACACACACACACACACACACACACACACACACACACACACACACACACACACACACACACACACACACACACACACACATACATACACACACACACACACACACGCGCACACACACACACACACACACACACACACACACACACACACACTCACACACACACACACACACACACACACACACACACACACACACACACACACACACACACACACACACACACACACACACACACACACACACACTCACACACACACACACACACACACTCACACACACACACACACACACACACACACACACACACACACACACACACACACACACACACACACACATACATACACACACACACACACACACACACACACACACACACACACACACACACTCAGACTAGGTTTTCGCGTGGAAAGAATCTACCATCCCCGTTGTAGGTCCTCAGTGCCCGTTCAGCTGTATGTTGATTTTGTACCCCATTGCTACATTACTTCCTACACGAAATGAAGGGTGAATAATTTAATGTTGAGTGGTTAGTTAGGTTCAGGTAATCCATAGTGAATGTTGCACGAAGCTTGCTGCAGAAAGTTCAGAACAAAATCACGAACACTTTGATGAACTTGATCAGAATTTTGCTTTCATTGTCACCTTTTTTCTAGGTGGATTAGAAACCCTTTTCTATCTTCCTTACTTAAAATAGAATGAAGTTTAATTTTGGTTTTCGATTTTTTTTGCAGGCATAGGTACAGAATGTTTCTTCGCTAGTTCTTAATATTCTTTATGGAAGGACGACGTTGATTGTAAAAAATGAGTTTATTTTATTAATTATTTCATAATAAAATGTAAAATAACAAGTAATGAAACTATTCGGAAAGATTGACATTATCGTAAACCAATCGTGAATAGCTTAGTAAAAATCGTCTCTTATTGATGTTATTTAGCGAGTCAATCATCTCTTCGATTCCAGCAACAAACAAACAATTTATTTCACACAAACTGTATATTGTGTCCATATGTAACGCAAACCATATATTTACTTTTAAAATGACCAGTAATGAAGGGTTTCCTTTCGGTGCTGATGCAGCTGGACATAGCTTGTAACCGGGTATAAGACAAATGCATTTTCGTTAACTTAATATTTTTGTGTAAATAAACCCCATTGAACTTGCCATAAAGGGATTAATTGTTATTAGAAGAATAATTTAATTACAACCCATAAACACTACGGCTATAAATGGTGCTAAAACATGACTAAGCATGACATTTCATCGCAATTTCCATTTAATGAATGCTTCTTTTTGCGTATTGTTAAAATCTCCTGAATGTGACATGGCCGGCGAAATGTTCATAAAATTTTAATTATTTTTAAACTTAGTTTTAATTATTTAATATTTGACCATATTGTTCATTGTTGTGTTTCTGTGTTGCACTAAGTTAATTATGCGCTCAGTGCTCGTAGATTTGGTGCTCGTATTTCTCTTCCTTGAAACAACCGCGTAAAGCGTCGACGGCGATGAGTCACTATTTAAGCTAACCGTTATCTACCTGTTGCAGTTGGCGGCACCTGGCGACTTGAGTGATGCAGAGAGTGAGGAAATTGACAGCAATAAGGTACACAACCAAGGATTGGGCTTTGCATAACACTTCTAACAAGCTACATTTCGTGTGGATAAAACATGTTTTTTCACTTCACTAATATAATTTGCCAGGTTTCGACTAATTGCCTTAACTACGGAATTTCCTATCCAATTATTACTAACTTATAAGTTTGGTTCATTGATTAATTAAATTTAACCACTAATATAGAATTTTACAAATTCACGCGCGTTTTTCGTTTTCCGAATAGGAAAGAACACGATAACAGGTTTCAAATAGGCGTCTTTTTTAGCATGTTTGAATTTATATGACGAATTATACATGTTAGTTCTCAAGGCTAGTTCCAACGAACAGGAAAGTACTGGGAAGTGGTCTAATCAACGCACCCTGTTGAAATCACTATGTTCCCGGTTATTGGATAAAGGACGAGGCTTGTTTCCCTCAGGACCGATGATATCTTCAACTTGAGAGATATGTAATATTCCAATGCGAAAGTTGATTGGTATTTTTCTTAATGTTATGAATTTATTTGCAGCAAATTTAAAGAATTGGGCGATTGCAGAGGGAACAATTGACTCTAGATATAGAATCAAGTATTCTAGTAGTGTTCAGACGATCAGCCGAAGCATCGTGTGTAAACTATGCTCGAAAGATGATGTAGAATGTACTTTTGAGCTTTCTTCACTCACCCACCTGTGCATGGTGCCACTGTGGTCCTCGCCCACTTTATATTTTTCTTCTATCACTTAGCTTCCTATTGCTCCCACAAATATGCAGACAAAATTGTAACAGATACAACTCTCTATCGTTGAACCTTGTGTTAACTTGGGTGATGGTGTGTTTTGGCTGTTAATATCTTCTGTCTGTTTGTATCTCTTGATATAACTTCCTTCTCTTTTATCAACTTACCCTTCACCTCTCTCTTTCTTCCTCTTTCTATTTGCCTCAATCTCCTTTCTTCTTCATAATTCATTCTGCATTTCCGTCTTTTGATTTCATCTTATTTTAAGGTCCCTCTTCATGTTATTCTCTCTAATTTTTTTCATCTTGATTTTTTTCAAGGATACCTACTCTCCCATTCTCTCTGATTTTTTTCACTCAATTCCCTCTCATTTCTAAGCTCCCTTTTTATGTGTTTCTCTCACATTCTTTTTTACATCCTCTTCATATTTACATGTTTTCTTTTTTTAGGCTTCCTACTTCTCTCACTTTCTTCTCCATTCCCTCCTTTTTTTCTCCTAATTTCCCCCCCCCTCTCTTTCTCTCTCTCTCTCTCTCCCTCCGTTTTCTCTCTCCTCTTATCTCTTACCAGGTAACTTTGTTTGAATTACGTCTAGATAGGTTTAGTTATTTGAAAGCTATCATATTATATAAATAGACTCACAGAGTGTTTCAGCGTCTCAACTTATTTTAACGTTTTGTTTGCAAAATTAAAACTAAAATTATAATTTAATTGTTACACTCTCTAGTCAGCATTAATGGGTTGCATTTTTCTACGAAGCTTTAAATGATTAATGCAGCAAATAACAATGTTTCCGTGGTTAAACTGGTGCAATGGCCGTCTGTAATGGGTGATGTATCGTCAACTTTCTCGTTTGGCTGCTAGACCCATTCGTCTCCTGGACTGTGTTCGAAGTCTTTTCATAAGAACCTCTCTAACTGTAACACCGCCTAGTTTGTATAGTTATAAAGTTTCTTATTAACAAAATAATCGCTGCCATTTCTATTATTACTTTTACTGTTATAATCTAGTCTCAATAAATAAATAACAATGTGTCACAGTTTTCCGCCCTTCCTAACATTGTCAGATTAACGTTGGCTGACGCATTTCGGAGAACCGCCATCAATCAGTACATTTGTTAAAGTTTCAATGTAAAGATAGCTTACGAGATAGCTGAAACATGAAATGCTATAATTATAAAAAAATAAGAATATGCCGACATATAATTTTAAAATGTTTTGACGGAAATGTTTCTCATAAACAACGCTGGATACGATAACAACAAACCATAATAAATCGAAAGCTTAAGGACATCTGTTGCACTTAGATAATTTTGTTTACAATAGAAGTTATTTAGATAACTTTGCTCTTATCAGTTTTAATGAAGTATTGAAGTATTGGAGAAATACAATAAAAACCTCACAAACAATTGTCAACATGTGAGCTTAGTTAGTAGCATAAGTAATTAATAAATAATAATGAACATACACTCTCAAGAAGTAATTCGTTTTCCTAAATGCATGTCACAGATAAACTCATAACATAAGAGAGCAAATTGCACCATTCTAAACTATTACTCACACTTCACTAGAAATAAAGCTAGAAAATTTTTGTTGACGATGTTTTGTAGTCATAATTACTGACGTTATTTCATGTGTCAATAAACGCGTTAGGTTATGTGAGAAAATGTATTAATAATACATTAAATGCGTATTATTATTTTTTTAAATTTGAGTTTATTGGATTATAACAAATTTATTATTTTCAACAAATTTATTCACGAGTACAAATTAAATATACTAAATGATGATCTTAAACTTTCCATAAAACTTTGGCTCTTTGATATTTAATCCTTTGTATATTCAATATTATCCTTAAAGAAGTAAAAGGATATCAGAAATTAATTAAATACTCATAATAAATTTATACAAAATTAGCACTTTTGTCCTAGATTTAATGAGCATGTTGATATCCAACGTTATTTAATATATTAAAATTGTATATTATATATATATATATATATATATATATATATATATATATATGTATGTATGTATTATATATATATATATATATATATATATATATATATATATATATATATATATATGTATTATATATATAGGCCTATATATATATATATATATTTAATACTACTATAAATTATTTCAAACGAAATAATTTATAAATAGTATTTCCTATTTCGAAAAGGTACTAAAATAAATTAATTCTTTAGGCTATCTTTCTTGTCCCTGAGCTCGTCTTCATTTTTAACATAAATATTTTTACAAACCAGAGTACTACAAGATACATTCGTGGTTTTGTATGTGTACACCCGCGCTTGTAAAACCGCATAGAATACGGTATTTATCTGAATCAAGTTATTTAAGAAAATTGACTGTTTTTATTCGACCATCTCTTTAACTTGTTTCAAATACGTATCGATACATTTGAAACACATACACATAGGCTATGTTACATAAATATGCAGACTAACTAATGCGCACGCACACACCTATACGTGAATACAAACACTAGCTGTGTACAAGTATAAACCTTTAGGCAGCGCGACCCACTAATCTATATCTACAAACATGAATGTTTGTGTGTATGTATGTATGTGTGTATATTATAGACGCATAAACCAATGGACACAAGTTGATTAAATTTGGAGGATTTGTTTAACATGTTCCTAGGATGGTGCCTTTGAAGTTTGGTGTAGATCCATCCACAGGGCTCCCCCCCCAGAAGCTTAGGATGGTTCAAAAACCGTCGTATGTATTTATGTGTGTATGCATATGTCTTATGAACGCCCATACCACTAAACAGAAGTTGATGAAATTTGAAAAGATTGTTTAACATTTGCCAGGATGCTTCGTTTTAAGTTTGGTGCAGATCCATTCAAAGGGCTCAGCCCCAGAAGGTTAGGATGGTTCAAAAACAGATGTATATATATATATATATATATATATATATATATATATATATATATATATATATATGTATGTATGTATGTATGTGTCTTATGGACGTTAAACCCGCTAAACAGAAGATAATATAATTTGGTGAGATTGTTGAACTTAATTCCCAAGATATTTTGGGTGACGTTTGGTGTAGATCCATCCACAGGGTTCAGCCCTTGAGGTTTAGGATGGTTTAAATCTGATGTATGTATCTTATGGGCGCCTAAAACACTGAACATTTTAATGATATTTGGAGAGATTGTTTAATATATTTTCAGGATGGTTTTTGTGTAGTTTGGTGTAGATGCATATACCGGGCACCGCCTCATAGGCTTAGAGTGTTTCAAAAATTGATGTTTGTGTGTATATATATATATATATATATATATATATATATATATGTGTGTGTGTGTGTGTGTGTGTGTGTGTGTGTGTGTGTGTGTGTGTGTGTGTGTGTGTGTGTGTGTGTGTGTGTGTGTGTGTGTGTGTGTGTGTGTGTGTGTGTGTGTGTGTGTGAGTTGTGTGTGTATGTGTGTATGTATTTATATGTGTGTATGTATATCTCTAATGAACGCCTAAGTTACTGAAATTTGGGAGAATTGTTTAACATATTCCCAGGATTGCTTTGTGATGTTTGGTGTAGATCCATCCACAGGGCTCCGTCCCACAGGCTTGGGATTGTTCAAAACCGATATATGTATATATGTGTGTATGTAATGTCTTATGAACGCTGAAACCGCTGAACAGAAGTTAATTAAATTTGGAAGGATTGTTAAACATATTCCTAGGACGGTTCGTGTGAGGTTTGGTGTAAATCTATCCACAGGGCTCCGCCCCAGAGGCTTAGGATGGTTCAGTGTACAGCCTTCCATAAGTTTTATGTTGTAATATATATCTATACTAGCGATACTAAAACTAATTTTAAAAAATTATAAACATTATGTAAGAATAAAATTACCTTATTAATTATTTCAAACTGTTTATAGTTGCTAATTTCTATGTACAGTTATTCCCATCACACTTATTGATATTAAAAGTAGGATCGGCGATAATATTCTTGCGAAATTTGAATCAACCAAAGCAGTGGAACGGAACCAGAACCACAAAAAAACTGACACTCAAACTTGATCCGGGCAGGAATCAGAGGTGGCAAGTTCAAAGAAGAGATGGTCTTAATTCATTGAATATCCATGATTTCATCGGTTGTACCAATGGGTATCAAACGACTACAATTTCCTTAGCGACTTGCAATCGCTTAAACCATAAACAACGCACAAGGAGAATCATTGACCTTTACTGGATTAAATTTGGTACATTCGAGCTTTTACCACGGATAATTATATGTTGTGTTCTCATGTGTTGGGACATCTAAAATTTATATGTTTATACGCCTATTGACATGAAGAAAAAAAATTGTCTATCCTCTAGCATTGCAGTAAATGAAATATAATTATGTAGATGTTTGGTTTGCTTTTCTTATTGCAAAAACTATGATTTCCGGCGCTGCAACGTGCGCCGGATGAGGAGCCTGGGTCTCATTTCTTACATTTACGATGTAACGTCTGTTAATCTCAACCTCCCTTTGGATCTGTAAAATTACCTGCCCTGCTCTAACCATAACGCTTTTGTAGCAAGTGCCTAGGCTTTAATTTACATGAGTGCTTTTTTTGTTTCAGTTGACAACGAACGGGATCGAAGAAAACGATCGCGATGTAAGTATTGCTTTTATCTCTTTAGCGAATACTTTTAGTAAGTATCGATTGTGTGTGTGCCACTAATACAGTAAGAGGAAATATTAAGGTTATTAATAAACTATGAGTGTAGCAGCCAGAGCGAAATCTTCGCACGATGTTACATTGTTAAGGTAATCTCTAGCACTACAGGATATTAGTTTTAGTTTTTGCTAAGTCGTATCATAAATTGAATATTTGTATAAATATACAACTAGAAATATTTTCTCTTGTGCTGTGCCCCCACCTCTGTTGTCTCTTGGATATAAAATGTAGAATGAGAACTAACAGACATCTTCTATCTATATTTCTGGATTTTGTCAGCCGCTGCCTTGTCGTTCATTATTATTTATTCATATAAATGTTTTTGCAACAGAATTTTAAAAGACTTAATAATAATTCTATTTAGAATTACTATTCTAAAATAACTTGTTATAAAAGTCGCTAGCAGCTCTTCAAGTTTTATATAATTTAAATAAATAAAACCCCCAAAGTTTTATTTATCCTTTAATTACTCATTTTTATTTAAACCCAGTTTTAAACTACAATTTTTATGTTTTAGTAATTATTTGGAATAATTTACTGTGGTTAAATAATAATAAATGATACACAGAAACGTCTAATTACAAATATTTTTATTCTAACCTGATTTACATTTCGGTTACGAAGTCACCATCTTCATTGTTGTATTTAGTATTGTCTGCCATGCCTCTGAGGATGGTAACTTGATAACCGAAATGTACATCAGATTGTAATAGAAATATTTGTGGTTAAATGTTTATTTATATTGTTTTTCATCATATACTTACGTAATTTTTGTACATATTTGAATTTTGTAAATAATTTCCTCTGAAGATGATTGCTTTGATATCGCAACGAACCTAAAGTTTTATATAAAACGTTTTATTTGTGGTGAAGAGGTTTTATTTGGTTCAAGTTAACAAGTGGTATAAAAAAATAATTAATTACTAATTAATTAAACAATTACAATTAATACAAATATGTAAGTTATATAGTCTACATATGACAAAAACACAGTTAAGTTGCAAAATAGAAAGTGAAATTAATTATTAAATATCAATAGTTAATTAATAAAACTGTATTAACATCAAGTGTCGTCTACTACAAGTTTAAAAACATGGCCTTGATTGATTGAATAAATTTTAGTCGTATTTTATTAACGACTTAAATAATAAATAATATATAAATAAAAAAATGTATAGGGTATATGACATATATATAAATAAATATCTCTCTCTCTCTCTCTCTCTCTCTCTCTCTCTCTATATATATATATATATATATATATATATATATATATATATATAGAGAGAGAGAGAGAGAGAGAGAGAGAGAGAGAGGACACAACATTACAGTTCTCTTGACGAATAATCTTTTACTTTCTGACCGCCTGTTTCGATATCTTTATTTATATAGACCTATGACCTAAGGGTAGAGAGCACGCAGAGCCTGGAAAGTTTAAAGTGTCCCCTTCCTTTCATTTATTCAATTCTTTCTATTACTTCACCCTCTCTTTACATATATATATATATATTTATATATATATATATATATATATATATATATATATATATATATATATAATAAATTAAAAATATTTCAAAAACAAAAATACTTTTAATGAATATATTTATTCAAAGCTTTTCGCCGATAAAATAGTACCAGCATCTTCAGGAAAATAATTATCTAATCTGATTAGATAATATTTTCCTGAAGATGCTGGTACCATTTTATCTGCGAAAAGCTTTGAATAAAGAGCACATATGATTTAATTTTGTAAAAATATTTTATTAGATAATTATTTTCCTGAAGATGCTGGTACTATTTTATCGGCGAAAAGCTTTGAATAAATATATTCATTAAAAGTATTCTTGTTTTTGAAATATTTTTAATTTATTAACTATATTACAAGAAAACATATCACCATATCATATTATATATATATATATATATATATATATATATATATATATATATATATATATATATATATATATATATATATACATATATACATACTGTGTATATATAGGCTATATAGCCTACATATGATTTCATAAAACAGCTGATTTTATGTGATAGAACACCTGTTTTAACGCATATATTATGTTACTTTATTTATATTAATTGTGGTTAACTAGTTAAAAGTAACTAAAATAGTTTTTTTCTCTGTTGCTTTAAATAGGAATTGAATTTAAACATTTTTCCTGTACATTACTTGTTTATGTTTGCGGTTACATTGATATGGGTTAGTTTTGTAGTTATACGCAAGTATAATAAGCTACGCGCGCTCGCCCACATTGTAAATTTTGAAACATTTTGAGTTTTGAATTAAAATAAACGTTTTTTGATTTATAAAAAAAATGTTTTTACTTCTTTAATGGTGTCAAATAGTTGGGCGCAAACTTTCTAAATTTATAATTTTTGTTTTTTTCTTATTTAATTAACAGTAGAGTATTCAAAAAACATCAGCTGTTTTTAAAATAAAAACTAAAAATTACTGAAAAATTGAATCGTTTCCGAAAATTGATTGGAATACAATTTTTTTTCTAACCTTCTTTTGCAAAACATTGACAGCTGTTGAACAAAGGTCTTATAAAAGATCATGCTTTTAAAGAACATTTTAATATTAAAAGCCAAGCATTTACCTTCTATTTTCCATTGTGTTTTAATAGGCTACCTTTGTGTATTAAAATTGTGTTAAAATTTTATACCAAAGGAATAGCTTTTCTATTTGTGTGATTTAATAAAAAACAGAATATTAGTAAGTGTGCATGACCAAAAGAAGTGAATACTTCATTTGCAGAATGCTGTTAAATGAGTCTTTAATAGAATCTATTTAATGTAGTTAATATAGCACCTTTTTTAGTATGTTTAAATTTACAAATTTACTGAATAAAACCTTTATGTAACGAATTTAATTGAATAACAATATTTTCAAATTATAACACACCGTAAATGAAGTGAATTAATTTTCGTGTTAGAACAACCTCTCTACAACACAACCAAATTAAGCAAAATCAGTTGTTTTGTGAAATCTTATGTTATTAACTAATTTAGCTTGGCGCCAACTCGAAGATATTTCCATTGTTCGATTTTTCTGTTTAGATGCCCCAAGAGAAGTACTTACTACAAAAATAGAATTTATTGTTTGTTTACAATGGATATCTTCGTAATGAACTAACACTAAACTAAAGGAATGTACGAACTTGTATATAGGGTATTATTTAATAAGACAATAAACGTCGAACGGTTACCTCAAGGAGAATCTGTAATTAAACGGAGTTACAGACCCGGGCGTCGTCAGTTTTATAGCTGGGTTCATGGTTACCATGGCAACGTGTAGCAGCGGCGCGTCGCCATTACAGCCTCAGTTGTGTGAGTGCCATAGAAACCTTCTGACGCTGTGTTGTTTTTCTCATCAGTGGACGCGTTTGTATTGGTTCAGTGCGTAATGGTCTGTGTGGCTAGTGTAGTTAATTTGAACGAGCGTAGGCATCAGGTTGTGTGAGGAAATTGGTATTAGATCAATAATATAACGTGGGTAAATAGTTTTAAGAATTTTAGAGAATTTTATGTTGTATAAACATTGAAGACACGTGTTCTTGCCATCATTAAAGTCTACAGAAATTAATATTAGGGTTTTTCTAGCAAAGTCAGGTCTCTGACAGGAATAAATATTTGGCAAGCTTTAGTGGATGTTTTAGAGAAATTGTTTTCTATGTGGTTACAATGCCTTATATAATAACATGTAACTCGGTAAACTCGCAACAAAAATTTCGAACTTAACTAGTAGCTTTGCAGGTCCTAATGTAATGTAATTATATTATATTTAATTTAAAAACAGTTAACTGTAATATTACCTAATAGTTTCCTTAAAGCAACTGTACTTAGCTTGTGAGATCGGTTAATTCAATCAAATTAACTAAACTTTGTGAGTTATTTAATTATGAATGTTACTATGTGTTAGAACTTAAAAATTATGTCTGACCAAAATTAGTAAACTCTTTCATATATTATTAGATATAGCCTATATATTTCAGTGTTTAGCCCTACATACTTTGTATGCATCATTCGAAAGTAAACATTTATTGTATATTTTCCAGTATGGCTAAAGTTTTAAATTTATTCGGACAGATGTCATACTATTTTAAATAAAACCCCTTAACCATTAACACTTATTATTTATATCGCTATGTTCATTTCGACTGCAAAGCAATCATCTTTAGGGGAAACTACTACCCCTACCAATCGATGATTGCTTTGCAGTCGAAGTATTTAGAAACCTTTCAATAAAAATATTTGAAGTTAAAAGGTTCTAATTATTTAAAATACAAAATTACCCCACAGTTATAGACGTTTTAAAGACGGTGTTATAGACGTGTTATAGACGGTGTTATAGACGTGTTATAGACGGTGTAATAGACGTTTTACTGTTCATCGTTGAGTTTTGTATTTCATGCAACTGTTTTTTTAGCTTAGCTTGTGAGGTTATGTTAAAAGCAATAAAAAAATACAAATTAATCATTTATTTACTCATACGCGTTTCAATGACAAAGTCATCATCCTCAGTGAGTGTTACTACTACAAACTCCAACTTACAACTCCAGTAACTTACAGTTGTGAGTTAGAGTTTGTAGTAGTAACACTCACTGATGGTGATGACTTTGTCATAGAAACGCGTATGAGGAAATAAATGAATACTTTGTGAGTTTTGTGCATGTTTTTATCTATATTGTATTTCATGTTACTTCCTTGTTACTCAGGAAAAAGCTAAATAAAGTGCAGATAACTTTGTAGTAACAATCCCCAATCAGAACCTAAAACACAGCTTTTAGTTAGTTAAACCGTCTTGACTAACTTTGTCTTAGAACAAGTTAGTTCTGTACGCAGGAGCTGGTTTGATGTAGAACATTGTAAACACGGTTTTCCCAACAGTAAACGTGACACGTTATGCAGTGAAGCAAATGTCAAATTTAAGCCGCCATCTTAAACGTAGCCTATTAAGCTATGTAAATCAACTACAAATATATATAGTTATAATAAATACAATAACAAGCCTTCTTATATGCAGGCAGCATATAAACATAGAGTGGCTCTAAGCATTATATATATATATATATATATATATATATATATATATATATATATATATATATATATATATATATAAAGTAACTCAATAGTTCTCTAGATGTTTTAGCAATTAGTGAGTAATTACAATTAATATAAATAAGTAGCCTATATACATATGACAGAATCACAATATTAAGTGGCAAAATAGAAAACGAAATTAATGATGAAAATTAATTAATTAAATTTAATTAAAGAATTAGGCTAATATTTGAAAAATGTATTGGCCTATTATCATTAAGTGTTCACTACAAGTTTAAAAAAATGTATTTGAAGTTGAGTAGTTGAACAAATAGTATTTTATTAACAATTGAAAACGTGAACAAGATAGACCTACATATTGTGAGAATGTGAAATAATAAAAGGCATTGAAAAATTACCACAGTAACAAAATACCAACAACCTGGTTTTCTGATTTGACCTGTCACTGTCACCGTTCTCAATGATATTTGTAACGTCATTTCTTTCATTAGGTTCAACATTTAAACATTGCATTCTCATATTTTTATTATTTTCTACAACGTATGTTACATTCAATCTTATTAATTCCTTTACCTTAGGCAATAGTCCTAGGAAACTGTTAAGAAATTAGGTTAGATCGCTTATTGGTGCTGCATAAACTCCCATTGTGTTCCCTTGTCTACCTAAACTGTCCCTCCAGGCAGTAACTTGTCTCTTGTGGTCCATTCTATCTTCCTGTCTTCGAAACTGATCATAAGAGACGACTCTTAGCTGTTAGCCTCATAATTTGCATCAGAATTAATTATTTTTTAACCCGAGTCTGGGCCTTAGAACTCGCTCAGGCCTCGTGACAACCATCCTCTAGGGAGCTGTCTCCGACTCACATGCGCATGCGGCTAGTATTCCTGTCGCTAGTGAAGGATATAGGACAGACTGCTCATGTAACAAGCACATAAGCACTTTCCAGAGAATCTTAAGATAGCGAAATGAAACAGTACGGTAAGTGTCGCGCTAAGAGCGGAATTCAAAAAACCTGCCAAGAAAGAAACCCTGCCAGTAAAACCTCGCGATAGATCTTGTAGGATCCCTGGATGCTAAAAGTATTACCACACAGATACTGTACCTTGTTACACGAGCACTTTGTGGTACGAAATATCCGAGTCGCCTTCTCCACGAGGGTCAGACAACCCAGTCTCGCTCTAATAAGGAGTACAGTATCTTACCAGAGTGAGGTTCTACAGTTCTAGCCGGTCACACGTACGTAGGGCAATAATGTTTTTAATTTTGAAGACTACGAAGTGACCCCTCAACTTGGAAAAGCTCTACCTCCTATTTAATGTTTTCTCTATTCATTAAAGCAATATAAGAAAAGTACAGTTTCTTGGATATGTCTTTTTAAAAGCCTAAAAGTAACCCTAAACGATTCTTTTGGTTCAGAAAGTGCAAAAATCTCACAGCTTTGAACTTCGTCGCTCCACTGTGCTTCTCCTCTGCGATTCAGGAATGCGACAATGCTTGTTGCGTAGCGCGAGGCTATTTCTGAACCATTGTTGATGTTTCCGTAGAACCCGACCAGTGCCAACGTTTCCAGGCAAACCACAGTATTTACATTTTGAAAGAGCCGTTCCAAACACGACCTACTTTAGTATTCCGTTGTGCGTGTGTCTTGTATTTTTAGAAACTGATGTATTGTCAAGTTAGTCAGACGTGTCAATTAGCGGAAAGATCGTAAACTTCAAACGGGAGCTGTTTTGCGAAAGTCCTTTATCTTCATTTATACTACTCTGAACAGATTGAGAGGGCAATAATTTTAGTAATAATATGTTGTGTTTTTTGGTTTATTGTTTGTGTTGTTTGGATGCAATTGTTTATGTCCTTTTGCAACGCTTTGCGTTACATGTGTCCCATAGACTGTTACTATTGTAGTTTTGGGGCAAACAGGGTTGCTACACAAGAATCTATCAAAATATCAATCTATAACAAGTTTTTTATCAAAAGTTTCAGCCCAAGGAAAGTATGAAATAATGTGGCTTATTTTCTTAACACCATTAACTCTCCTGTAACTGTGGCATCAGCTACTACGCATTCTAAATATATTGGGCTATCAGTTTTATGAGAACATCTGAAAACATTATCCCTGGATTATTGTAGGATATAATACAATAATATACGTATTTCCCTTGGAATAACAACTATTGAATTACTTTGAGAATTTCTATGTACTTAGCGTAGATACTTCATGATTTATATAGATACAGTGTTGCAGTAGATGTTTATAGTTTTACTTTACATATTTCTATGACAGGCATTTTTCTAAACACACCAAACCCTTTTGTTCAGTTAATCTGAAAATCGGTTGGTGTCGTAATTCAATGGTCACTCTTGTTTTTTAAAATACTTCATCTTCTTCATCTTGCATATAATGCCTTTAAAATGTGTTTGGTAAAATGTAATGTAATGGAATTCGGCCTATTACACATTCCTCGAACTAAACGTTTCTAAGTGCTTTGCCAGTCATAACTGACATCTTTAGGAACAACGACTACTGGAGGGCACTACAAGCCTCTTGCTCCTAACTGGAGGTCACTATATTCCTTTTGCCAGTAACTAGCAGCTTCTAGAACTCTCTTTCCAGTAACTGGAGGCCGTAATTTTAGGGATACAGTAATTAAAAAACCTTTCAACATATTGTTGTTTCTAAGTTAGTGTCAATACACGAAAGATGAATACAACGAATATGCGTACACCAGGAATATTGCGAAAGATGCGTACAGGATCAAGACTCCACAAATGACGAAGGTGGGCTATGGCGTCAGAACATTGTGACATGCGAAATATGCGTACAACTATTAGGCGAACACAGATCTTTTAAAATCATTGATGAGTTTAAATCTACTACATAAATGAGTTTACATCTGAGCTAAACTTAGATGTCGTTTAGTTTCTCGGGGCTGGAAATCCTTCAAAACTGTATCTAATAAACGTGATTTCCATCACACTTTTCCAGGCTTGAGAGTGGAAAAATGATAGAGATATCTCGCGCTATAATTTTGGCGTGTTTAAAATGAGCCTGGGTAATTTTTTTTTGTTTGTTTAATACTTTTAATTTTTTTTCACTTTCAGAATTTTTTAAATTTCACCAATTTATTTGATGTTACCACCTGATGTCTTGTGCCCAAGCTAAATTACCTCATCCATTTTTTAGATGTAGGAAAGAGATCTTAAACAAGACATTAGTCTCTAGTTCTAGGTTTTTTCCGACTTAATACACTTTGTTTCTCTTCTCCTTCCTTCTAAGTGTAACTCCAGTCTCATGTGCATAGGAGTCGAAGTTTCAGCCTCTTCTGATAAGTTTCTCTTCCGATTAAATCAAACTTATCATCGTGACAGTTAAAAGAAAAGTGACCACTGACAAATTGGGAACCCTTTTTGTGACCCATTTTTCCAAAATCTTGAAAGTTATTAACAAATAGTTTAGGAGTAGATGACTTGGGTTGACAACTGGAGTCTGGTTTGTACGCCTTTTTTCGTTTGTCAAATTTACGACTTACCTCGTCAATTGCTATTGTTTCCTCATGCACGCATCTTTCGCTGTACGCATCTTTCGTTGTACGCATTTTTCATGCCACCATTAGTGTTTATTCTTTAATTTTATAACTGGTAGTTTCGACACAACGTTCCATAATAGTTTCCTCTAGGATGCCATTCAGGCGAGCATAAACTGTATTTTTGCGAGAAACTGTAGCAAATGCGATTAGGACATTATAAAACATCTTTTGATTCCTAATGGTTTTGTGAAGGAATACAACTTAATCCACAGCTAGATCACTTTAAATAGGCGTTGTAGGAAAGCTGTGAGTAATGCTAATTAAAGAGGCCGAGAACAATGGCGAATGCTGAGCAGCGGTTCCGGAGTGCTTGGCGGCGATCAAGGGCCATCCAGTTGCAATCGCTCTGTCGCTAGGACGTATTGACTTAATGAAATCAACGTTTCGTGAGGTAGGTGAATAACTAAAACATTTCGCATTTAATCAAATTGCAAATAAACACATTGTTAAAGCACCGACAAAGGATAATTAATTTGGATTAATTGTAATTAATTTCCTAAATAATTATGTAGGCCTACTCATGAATGTGTTGTACTCTTTGTGGAATAAATTATACTATCAGTTCCTGGCAGTCGTTACTTACATTAAAAACTAATCGATTTAATTCAAGTAGAGGTCTGTACATTCAAATCATAACGGTTCAAAGAAGTTGTTTTAAAAACAAGCTTAAAGGGTGGTTGGTCAGATATGGTTAACTATTTGATAGTTAGATTATATTAAAATTAGAGATTATTAAGGAAAAGAGTATTATCTAGAGATGCGGGTGTATAGGTGCCGCAGTAGAGGGGTGGCAGTATAGATGCAGTAGTAGAGGTGTGGCAGTATAAGTGAAGTAGTAGAGGTTCAGTATTAGAGGTGTGGCTGTAGATGTGCGGCACTGTAAGTGGGGTAGTAGAGGAGCGGTAGTAGAGGTGTGGGAGTGGTGAACAGCAGTAGAGGGGCGACAGTATGAAGTGTGGCTGTATAGGTGCGGCAGTAGAGGTGCGGCAGTATGAAATGTGGCTTTATAGTTGCGGCTGTAGTGGTGCGGCAGTAGAGGTGCTTCTGTGTAGTTGCGGCAGTAGAGGAGCGGCAGTATGAAGTGTGGCTGTATAGGTGCGGCAGTAGAGGTGCGGCAGTATGAAATGTGGCTTTATAGTTGCGGCTGTAGTGGTGCGGCAGTAGAGGTGCGGCTGTGTAGTTGCGGCAGTAGAGGATCGGTAGTATGAAGTGTGGTTGTATTGGTGCGGCAGTAGAGGAGCGGCAGTATGAAGTGTGGTTGTATAGTTGCGGCCGTAGAGGTACGGCAGTATGAAATGTGGCTGTATAGTTGCGGTTGTAGAGGTACGGCAGTATGAAATGTGGCTGTATAGTTGCGGCAGTAGAGGTAGAGTATTAGTTTGTAATCCCTACCCTATTTTCGACACCAAAGTACTGCTCTACTGATATTTTGAACTGACATGGCGTCCATTTCTGTATTCCAATAGGAGGATTTTAATGAACGGCGACCATAAAATGTTTAATTCCAGTCCTATGAGAGGGCTTTTCGGTCATGCATATCATCTCTTCGGCCTTCATGAAGGATAAACGTAACAAATATTAGTGTTTATATAGAACAAAGTAAAAGTCCAAGCAAATACTACGTCGAGTTGTTGCTAGTTCGTTACTTGTCCTTGGCAACTACTAGACCTAGGACTTTACACTTCATCGTATGTGTAAATCCTAAACGGATTGGAAATAGACGGCCGAAACGCCATTCTTGGGACTGGAATTAATTTATTTCTTGAAGTCTTGTGCGAATCCTCACACTACCATTTACTACCAATCTAAAAGGCGTTAAGTTCGATTATTTTATTTATCTATTCCCGTAATTTCGATAATTCTCTATTAGTCTGCTCTTTGCTTCGTATGAATAAACACTTCGTTTTATCTGTATTCTTGTCTTTAATATCAACCTTTCTACTATATTAGTAGTCCTGTCACTAAAAGTCACAGTTCAAGAAACGTCCAAATCGAACTTTCTAACTTGAAACCCTTAAGAGGCATTAAAAGTTGACTCTTAAAAGTTTACATATGTAACTGAAACTGGTAAAAATGTTTAGTTACTAACACTCGTGGATATAGCTTATAATAAAACGTATAGGAAATTCCTTAATAATTAAACATGTTATGGCTTTTACAAGTTACCTGATCCATCCTTAGAAACTGCCATTATTTGGTCAGTGTGACGGCTTGTTTTGGAAATGCGGTTCCAAACGGGAATGGGTCGGCCATTACAGGACTGAAGTTCCCCTGATTGTCGTGATACTTAGTTTCACCTATCGTCAATCAACGTTTGAAATTCAAGTCTGTTTGTAAATAAAACTAACATTTAAATATATGCCTAAAGTTACATAATGTAAGCCTGAGTTAAACTAATGAAATTCGTCATACTTCGTGCAGATTGTAACGAAACGTGTAGTTACTGTATCTCGCCGTAACTGATTCATTGGTTAGATAGAGACTACCACTTGCTGTCTATCAATAGGGGTCAAGTGTCTGATTGTTTATTCCACGACTAACATGCGAATACTTACGTAAATCTTTTCATACAAGATTTACCCCCTACAATAATTACTTATGTGCGCTTTGATCGCTCCATCCCGACCCTATGAAGACACACAACAAAGGCTTTAAACCGCCTCGTACTAAGCCCGGACGCGTAGTTAACAACAATGCGCCCCGTCCTTTTATTAACTCCATCCCTCGACCCACAAGCTACAACACTTCATTTCTTCCCCAAGGAAAACGTCGTTTTATTAAGTAAGCTTCTGTTATTGTCGTAAATAAAAAATGTGATTTGGACTTTTCACAGGCAGGGATGTTATCCTAAATATGTCTACGGAAAGGGGAGTTGAACTGTTATGGTGGATGTCACGTGGTATGATTGTGGAAAGTATTTTAAGAATTTATTTCTAGTCGTGGGTTAAAAGCACTGAATATCGTTGTCAATTTAGTTGTAATTCGTTGGAAAGATTTTAATTCTTAACCGTTATTAAAATCACCAATTTTTCACCAAGAAATGTTCGATTTATTTCGAAATTCTAATTGTTCCTTATACATTACAAAGCGAAAGTTTTTTGTGGGAAACAGAATTGTTGGATTTTTGTTTCAATTGTATGTAATATTCAATTTTGTACTATTGCATCAAATCCTGTCAAAAATATTTTAGAGTCTACAAGTTTTTTAAAAATATCTACGGGAGTTTATAAATTGACGTTTTTAATCTGCTTTAAACTGACATTAAACATGTAAATAAAGCTGCCAGCCGTTGCGCATGCTGACAAATTACTCGTTTATTTTCACTTTGTTTAAATATTTAAATCAAATTCTCTGTAAATAATATCAAACTATAGATAAGTTATACTTTATAACGTATCTACCCTTCTGAAGTCTAGTTACGATATATAACATGGCGAGGTCATTCGGATGCCTTGTCACTCTAGGGGCAATTATTGTGCCACTCATCCCTTGGGCGCCAATTATAGCATCACCAGATTGTACTAATCTTACCCTAATCCCTTAGTTTCTTGACGTCTTAGCGCCAGCAGTAAGTCTCTGCCTGACCTATCTGGGAGGAGGTTATGGGTAAATAATTATTCACAACTCATTCATTTCATTTAATTACTTATTTAACAATAAATTATTAATGAGAAACAAATTTGGTGTAGCTCTTGAGTTTGCTTGATCCCTTGGATTATTTTGGAAAATCTGTGTAATATATTCTGACGACCACGCCAAAATTATAAAGAATAGATAAATGTAAACAGATAGTTACTTTGGGTAGCTTAAAATTTTACTTTAAGATTAGCTAAATGCGTATACAATAAGTAATTTATCACAAGGTGTGGTCGAACCCAAAATTAACGGGCTTATATTCTTTTTGAAGTTAGTCACTGTACCAATGTAAAAACTTTGGTTAAAGTGGCAGTTGTCGTGACTACGTCACTGGTAAGGGAGTACTGTAGCGACCACGCTAAAACTAGAAAGTGTTGCAGGTGTGTTGAAGAATGGGCTAGGCACGTGGCGGAAATGAAAGAACCCAATACCAGCACCGCCACGTCTGCAATACGGCAAACATCTGTTGCTGGGGTTACCCGAAATATTGTTAGTAAGTTTTCGAAGTGTTGGCGCTAACTCATCTCAGTATAAAAGAGAAGGTTTGAAGTATCCGTGTCTAGCTCTCCTATTAATAATATAAGTATAAGTCGATATAAAGTTAATTTACATGTGAAATTTACCAGTGTATTTGATAATAGGAAATGACTGACCTTAGTTCCCAATGTGTTATAATGGTTTGAGATAAATTTCTACCTCGGGTAGTTGTATGTTGATCAAGTTTCTTGACTATATCTTTCATTAAATGAAATTATTTAGCGTTGGGCAGTTTTTAAATATATGATGATTATTAAATTATTCAGTTTAATAATCTTTATAAAATTGTAAAAGGTTTTTTAAACAATTTAGAATTTTTTAGCAATAAATCTCTGGTACCCCTACTAAAGTCAGTGCGTCTATAACCCTAAGAGTAAGCTTTTGTGTGACTGCTCTAGGTGGCGGTTCCAGGTACTAAATAATTGTACGTAATTTTCAAATGATTGTTACCAATTGAATAATATTCTATATGTATAAATAAATTAAACAGTGAAAGGTAACTTTATGTTTACGTAGTGTCCTTGTTCCACTTGTTATGATGTGATTTAGACGGTCTACTTGTACTATCGGCAAGTTGCTTATTGATAGACCAATGTCGTGCCCTAATCTAGGCTAAACTCCTTTTGTTCAAGTTATTTAATAAAGCTGACTTCATGCGACCGAAATAATATCGCCTACCGAGGCACTAAATAAAATAACTCTAAATAAAAGCAGTTTTATGGCCCAGCCTTCTCTCTGCCCCATAAAACAGAGTTACTTAAAGAAATTGTTTTCTGCGCCGTAAACGTGTCACGATCGCGGGCTAGACCTTGATTTCTGTGTACTACGACCTCACGTCTCGACTTTGATAAAGTCATCATCAGTTTGCTCAGTTTTATTTTTGAAGTGATATTTATATTTTGCACTTATTTTATTATTGATCTTGTCAAATTAATTTTAAAATTTAACTAACTAGAAAAACATTCTATAATTTAGTTGACTATTTCTATCAATTGTTGTATTTAAATTATTTTGTGATAATAATAATAGTTATTAAAAATGGCAATATGTAGGCCTACATTAGAACATACAGTTATACAACAGCGATGGTATTTTTTTTAAACCTTAAGTTCGTATTATCAATTATATAAATTATAAAATTCCCAGAAAATAAAATTGTCTGCAAAACTACAACCCGGAGTAATATAATCGGAATTATAGAAACATTTTTAATTATAATAGAAACATTCAAATTTTGATTTAACTCCTCTAAACTTATATTTGCATATTCTAAACTTGGTAAAACGTGTTTTGTAAGTAATTCAGTAAGCTTTTAAATACCTTGAGTGCTGGTACAAGGATGGACGTTAGAATCTACGGTTACATAACTTTGGATCTATTCAGCATATTGTACACACGAAATATTTCATATATTTCTAATGTAGATAGATTTTAGCATATTAGTTAAATATGTTTTCTAAAATATTAAACACCAATTAACTGCCAATTAAAATATGTTTAAAGGTGAATCACCCATTTTTTAAAAATGTATGAAGTAAAACGTTTACAGTGACGCCTACAAAAACTTATTAGATGGGCATAGATATACAATTTTGCGTAACTATAATATCCATCAGGTAAGGCTATGAGTCACCTCAAAGTGAATTTAATGCTGTTGCACCTAATGTAATGTATTTCATATATCAACTGATTTTATGTTATACGTTATGTTCTAAAACAACTGTTTTGTAGATTACGTTACGTTACTTATTAAACATTGGTTAAGGAAAAAGGTTATTGTTAAATAGTTTTGGTAAGTTAATAAATCTATCAATTTATTAAATTTTGATAAATCTCAATAAAAATAATTCAATATAACGATAATAATAAGTAATGTATTTTTAATCCAATTTTTGAAATAAACCCTTAATAAATGCCTTACAACAAATGTTTAGATGATTTTTTCAATACGCGAAATGTTTTTCTTAATTCAAAATTTCTGCAGACGTGGCTGTAAAAGTTTTCACTTCTGTCGACACTCCCCTGAGTGTCATAATATATTCTTTTTTTTCAACTCAAACTCTCATCAAAATTATATCACGAGGCGTTAATTAAAGCGATGTGTGTACTCTTCCTTTACATGCTAGCCATAATTAAACATTCTGCAATAATAATAAAAATTGTTTTTAATACCCCGCAAGGGGCAAACATAAAAAGCTAAAGAGGTTTCGTTTATTTTTTGTAGTTTCTATTGCCAATAAATTTGCCTCTGTATAACAATTAAAATACACATATCTAAGCTTAAAATGGACGCGGTTATTGTACTCGAATAAAGCGAGTGTTTAACGGGTGGGAACAAATGGAGTTTATTTTGGGCGACGTCCAGGGACGCCTTCTTAGAGGCAAGAACGTGACTCTAAAATTAGCAGCCGTAAAGCCGCCACAGCGTCGGGGGAAATTTTGTGTTAAATGTGTTTCCATATACTTGGGCAAACTTTCAAACCAGAAGAAACATGTCACATCATTAGAACAATATGTAAATCTTAGATGCTGTCATAAGGGAATAAACTTATCGAGGAAAAGTACTTTATCTTATCGGCATTGAAAAAATATATATATTTAGACACATTTTAGAAAATGTATGTTATACAACAATTTTATATTCTTTTCAATTGCTATTATTAATTCACACACTCTCTGTAGGATCTATATACACTGTTGAAATATTCAATCGTGAATTAAATACTGTTTATTCATCCACTCAATTTCAAATACATTTTTTGAAATTTGTAGTGAACGATACTATATGTTAATAAAGTTTTTTTCAAATATTAATCCAATAATTAAATTTAACTAAATAATTTTAGTTTTATATGTGAGAAAAAACTTTACATAAAAGGGGGAATGTGTGCAAAATGAATGCATTTTAGTTATTTCGTCGCATTTGGGTAAAATAAGTGATAACATGATTTCATAATTTATATTTTATTCTTTATTTATACTAATTGTAATTATTTAATAAAAGCAACTAAAATAATTTTTTTCTCTAATTTTAAAAAAATGTTTGTTTATACCACTAGACTTACATTTTTGTAGTAATAGGTTTATTTGGCTAGAATTAAAATCACAAATGTTTTTGTTTATTAAATGTTTACTCGTCAATGTATTGTTAAAGCAAGCCTACATTACGGATAGTAGTGCTCTACGTTAAGATGAGTGTAGCATTGAGACATACTCTAAATATCAATGGTTTACCATCTGCATAGTCTCCACGTAATTGTCGCAAACCCACCACTGTTTTAATTGAATCTCTTTTGTAGCGCTCTTGGAAGAGAAACAAAGGAAATAAGCACAAGTGGAAATAAGTAGCAAAGATAGAGAGAAATTCTTGGCGCATTATTGGCAAATCTAATTGTATTTTAAACTTGGCAGAATTTTCAATAGCTTTGTTCAAAAAATTACTCTCTCGTAGGGTTTGCATGAATGTTTCAAGACGGGAGCCTGACCTTTTACTCTTTTTGATTGATGCTATTTTTTATTTCTAAAACATTTGTGTTGTAATGACTACATTCTTTGAAAATGTTACTTTAGCACTTTAGTCTTTGGTTTAATACGAGTACTTATACTATTCTAAGTGCTGCAAATAAAATAAATATAAATTTATCTTTTCGCTAACTCTATTGTTATTTTCTAGCACCCGTTGACAAATAATATTTAAGTACGATACATTCACCGACATATTCGAACATAAATGTCCGATTTATTAACTTATTTATTTAGACCAGTTTATAGAACAACTACATACTTCGTTTCGTCTATTTCACTTACTGTTATATACTTAATAAATTTTATATCCTCACTGATATCAGGCGTTCCTTTCCATCAATAGTTATTTATATTTCCATAGCTATTTATCTATGCAAATAAAATGGCTATTTTCTATAAAAATAACCCTAATATGGCGGTAATTACCCCCATATTAGACTTAAGTTACAGCTTTTCACTTCTACATTTAAACAAATACATTTTCCAGCGAAACACAAACAAAAAACTTTCACTTTAGCCTACGTTCAATTTGGTGGCACAGCAAAGATCTGGGGCAATAAAACACCTGATGAGTATTCAGTCAGTCAGTCAGGGGGGTTTGGAGCCCCACGAGGTTTTGCAGAGTCTGTCCCCGCGGGTAGGGATGTGGGGAAGAAGCCACTACTACTCACCATCATTGCGTATTTATAGCCTGACCTTCCCATAACAATTTAAGAGTCGCATAATAACGTCTAGAAATGGAGACAACACTAATATAAAAACTAAAGAGAAACTATAATCAATAAAGATTTTACAGAACACGCGTTTTTATTACTAAGTCATTTCCTTCATTGATTCGAACTGAAATACAAATTCATTTTCCTTTGTACAACGTTATGTATTAAACAAGTAATATAAAAAAGATAATGCCAACTCCTACTACGGTAAAAAAAATATATATTAGTTACTTTTTAACCGACTTCAGAAAAGGAGGAAGTTCTGTATTCAATCTGTATGTTTTTTCTGTTTGTTCCACCATAACATTGGACGTACTTAACTGATCAAAGTGATTTTTCTTGCAAACACAAGAGGAAACCTTCCCGCTGGTCCCATTATAGTTACATCCCAATCCGTCTGATTTGTAGAGAATGATACGCTATTTTAAATTTAAAAAATTGTTTTGGAGAAAAACTTTATTTTATTATAAGGATAAATGACACTTATAAGACAATTAATAAGCAAAATAAAAAATCACAGTATTTATTTTATGTAATATTCTACTATACATAAAAATAACACAGAAAAAAATAAATACAAAGGGGAATAGTTTTTTTTTTATTTCTTGATAAAGCTGCTTAGAGCAAGCGTCCTCGGATATTAATTAATAATTTTTTTTCATGAAAGCTCCTTTTTCGATGGCCTACCCATATTGATATATAACTCGAATGAGATAAGTAAAATAAATACGCTGAAAATCTGACTTAGTTCGTTTACCATAATCAAGATATCCAATAATTCTCAGATTAAAACTTCATCACCACTAAATATCAAGAGATACATTCATTAAATATAACTTTACTATTAATTTTCACTTTATTTTTTTATTAATAATATAAGTGTACAAAATGTTTTTCCTAATAATTATTAGAGACAGCATTATTATATATCTATATGAGATATTGTATTACATGATTATTACCACGATTATTAAATGAAAAAGAATAATTGCAGGATCGTATATAATACGTAGGACTTTAGGAAAATTCGTCAAGGGAATTTCCAACATAAATTACTCAATGTGTTCGTGTGGCAAACTGATATGTTTATCGTATTCTTCAAGGGCGTGTCAATTATTTGAACAACGATCAAGCAATATGATTAGAGGGATATACACATCGGAAATTTGTGTAGTTAAATAGTGGAAACTTTGCCAACATAATCAACGGCATGAAAGGATATTCGATTATAATGTAAATAGAAATTAAAGATCATACCTTTAAAAACGACCAAATATATTTTGTACAAAAAATAGAACCTACGTAAAAAAAGAACCCGAATGTATAAATTTTACTTACTAAAAAGTAAAAAATAATATTTTTATAACAAAAACTCAATTTATCATAAGCTTATTACTATGACTTTGAAGTCAGATTCGCAATCATGCCTGCTATTTGCTAATCCATCAAATCTACTCCAAACATTTCCTAAACATTCAATTTTTTTATTTACTTGATTTCCCATGAATAATTATAGCGAACCATAGAGTTTTCTCACGTAACAAAAATTTCATGAATTCGATATTATGATAGTATGCGGGGCGATTATTGATCTTTGTTTTGGCCAAAGACCATACAATGTGTGAGTGCATATTTTTTATTTAGATATACAGATTGCGGACAATTCAACCTTCTTTGAATGATTTACACGGGATGTGATTGCAAAGGCTTAACAGGGATACCATTTCCCTCACGTAGAAACATGCACACACGCACTAATAAACTCACAGGTCACTACATCACAACAACCGGGAAATACCACAGATACAACACTTCAATATACAAATATGAACGACTCGTCCATGTCCCAACATGCTATTTGATATGAAATCCTATATAACTCATCTTTAAATTTGCAACGCAATTAAATAACATTTTTTCGCATTACATCTATATTAGTAAAAGCTTTTGAGTTGAAAATGGAACACATCTTCTGAAACTACCTCGTATTGACGTATGCAGGACCTACTTCATATTATCAAATTTATACTTGTCTATTTTTAATTGTAGTTTCTATAATGCAATAGATGTAATAAATTTATTGCAAAATATGTAAAGATTCTATATTTTTTCAGTTGATTCAAGCAAATCATTGCACTTTGTATTTGAGTAAATCTATGAACAATTTGTCGAGATAAAAACATTTTCAAACACCGACGAAGATCGCTTATTGCGATCGAGAATGTATTGTCGCAGTGTCTGTCACGAATTTACTTATTTTAGCGATAGTTTATAAAATCAAAACAAAACGTTTCTCCCATAAAATGCACGAGTGTGATTTTTTTATAAATGTTTACGATCTAACAAAACGCAAGTTTAAAGCAGTTATAACCCTGCTCAGGATTCCTGTTAGTTCCTCCGCCATGCAAAGGGCCAAATGTACCAATGAAAGAATCCAACTTTGTAATGTACTTGAAGAACCCCCCCCCCCCATGAAATAGTTTTATCGTGACGTCTTATAAATTTGGAAACTAGGTTAACCGCGGAACGGAACAGAATTTATGTTCTTTCAAGTTCTTTATTACATTGTTTGGAACCATTTCAAACGATAGTTCTTTGACGCGTTGAATTTATTAGCTTTTAAAGTCTGAAAATTGTTTCCGGCTGCTTATTAGAGATTTATTTCATAAGACATTTAACCTAGAAGGAGTGTAATTCGGGTCTAATTAATCTGTCAACGGTCAATTAAGTGACTTTAAAATTTTAAACTTCAGTCGTAGCATTTGTAGTTTAGTAGAATTTAAACAATATTTTTTAATACCTACTATGAGTTCACTCTCTCTCTCTCACTTATATATATATATATATATATATATATATATATATATATATATATATATAATTAATAAATTAAAAATATTTCAAAAACAAGAATACTTTTAATGAATATATTAATTCAAAGGTTTTCGCCGATTAAATAGTATCATATACTTATTAGGCCATTAGTTAATTTTACAACTGCTCCTTCTTATAAAATTTCAAAATATTTGGCTTTATTACTTAAAGATAAGGTAAAATTAAATAATACTCATAATATAAAAAACTCGAATGAGCTTATTGAAAAATTAAAAGATATTAAAATTGATAATAATTCAAAATTAATATCATTTGATGTTACTAACATGTATAATAACATACCTATAATGAAAACACTTGAAATAATAAAAAATAATATAGATACATTTGAAAAAGATAACACATTAACACAAGAAATAATAAATACATTAAAAATCATATTAAATCAAAATTACTTTTTATATAATAATAAAATTTATAAACAAAAGGATGGATTAACAATGGGCTCTCCAATGTCCAGCATATTATCGGAAATATTTTTACAAAATATTGACATTAAAATAGATAAGATTATTAAAACATATGATCAAAATGGACACTGGTTTAGATATGTAGATGATGGATTATACATATCAAATAATAATGGTTTAAATATTGACAAAATATTAAGATGTATAAATAATACACACGAAAATATAAAATTTACTCATGAATTTGAATTAAAAAATAAACTAAATTATTTAGATATTACAATTACTAGAAATAAAGAATCATTTGAATATAATATATATAGAAAACCAACGCAGACAAATCAAAAGGTAGTACATATGATTTAGTTTTGTAAAAATGTTTTATTAGATAATTATTTTCCTGAAGATGCTGATACTATTTAATCGGCGAAAAGCTTTGAATAAATATATTCATTAAAAGTATTCTTGTTTTTGAAATGTTTTTAATTTATTTACTATATTACAAGAAAACATATCACCATATTTAATATATATATATATATATATATATATATATATATATATATATATATATATATATAGTTCAAATTTTCAACCTTTAATAAAATACTTTTTATTCATTTACTCAAGGTCAAATACATTTTAAAAAACTTTAATGTATAACACTTGCTGGTAGTAGAAAGTTTTCAAATTTAATGAATTAATTTTACTAATTAACTTCCGGTTTTATTTTTTACCACTTAATATTGTCATTTGCATATGTATATACATATTCATATTAATTGTAACTATTTTATTAAAAGTAACTAGATATTTTTACTTTGTTGACCCAAGTAGAAATTGCCTTTAAAAATTTGTTTTCATATTACTTGTTAAAATACAGTTTATTAGGTCTGACCTTTGTAATATCGAGAAATAAAAGAAACGTATAAAGCCCTGTTTGGGCGAAGGAAACTATTACAGATATTTTTATGACTTTGTTTTTTGTTAAAATTATTTACAAGAGTAAGTATAGATCTATTTAATAATGAATAGAAGCTTAGGAAACTTTGTATATTATTGGACATGAGAATGAAATCTTATGTAAAAAATTAGGATCCATTCAAAAGTTTATTTTAATGTAGCTGTAAAGTGGCCACTTTCTAAATGGAATGTCCCATTGAAATTCCATACTTTTCCTCCACTTGAAATTTCCTGAAACTCGCTGATGACGTCATTTCCATCGGATCGCGTTTGAGACAATGAGCTCTTAATTGTGAGTGATAGTGCATTATTAACTAATTATAGACTAATGGTACACATTCACCTCACAAGCTAAGCTTAAACATTTGGTGTTATTACAAGTAAACCAAATTTATCGTATGAGCTAAAATATATCGTAACAATGTTTTTAAATATATAAACTACATTAACTTTATCAGCTAGACACAGCCATTTCCTATGGGAAGGTTTTTGGTAAAGAAACACAATAACAACAAAACCCCAATTAGTACAATACAATTTTTGTATTCATTATAAATCAACACCTTATAGGCCTATACGTTTCGGTTACAAGGTTACCATCTTCAGAAGTACTCAGATAGTATTCAACATGTTTACGTTGTAACCGAAATGTATATCAAGTGTTGATTTCTAATGAATTAATTAATTTTATTATAGTGTTTTGGTGTGTATTGGTTTTGTGAGAATTTATATTGCACAGTTGGTCATGAGAATGAACATATATTTTGTCCTAAATATCCTTTGTTTGTATTGGTTTAACATTTTGTTTGTATGTAATATGTATAGTAGTAAATGACTTCCGTAATGTAACTTCCTTAATGTTAGAAAATACTTGATTTAATTACTGTAGGCTCAATTCTTCTATATCTATGCATCGTAGCATTGGTTACTTATGTTTGGCAATGTACAAACGGATGAATAATTTTGCTTTGTATTAGTTGCGCTCTCTCTTTATATCTTTACACATCTTCGACCGTAAATAAAATACTTTTTGTTCATCCACTAAAGTTCATACATTTGTTTAAACTTGTAGTGGATGACGCTTGATCTTAATACAGTTTTTTAAATATTAATTTCATAATTTAAATTTAAAAACGCTGATTTATAGTTCGGATTTGCACCGATTTCGTATTTGATCATGTTTAAAATACAGCACTTTGGCACTGAGCCAACATTTCCATCACTACATGTTTTTACCCAAAGTTGTATATGACATTATGAGAGAAAGGATCCTTGTAATAATAAAGAGATGGATAGAATGAGAAGTTATAAACCACCATGTTAAATAAATAAAAAACGAGAAAAGGCGAATTAATAGTAACAAGTAAAAATAATAGTCCAACACGATATACTGTACAAATAGGAAAATGAAAAATTGTGAGATAATTCGATATTCAATATTAAGAACCACTTAATATTGTGATTCTATCATATTTATATACATATTTATTCTAATTGTAATTATAAAATAAATAGTAACTAAAATAAAAAGTAGAAGTTTTTTATATTGCTTATTTTAAACTGGTTATTTTTCTGATGATTAAACGTAGATTATTTTTCAACTAAAATAGGACGTGCAAATTTTGTTTATAAGAGTACTTCCTTGTTTAACCAAAGTAAACAATAAAACAATTTAGTTTCTTCAAATAATCATTGACAAATAAGTGAATTGTTAGGTGTTCCCAGGTGTAACGGTGTGTGGGAGAAAATAAAAAACAGATATTTTGTGAATCCTGTCAAGTAGTCAAGTGTTTTCGTACTAAATCGTAGTGTGTTAATAGAATTATCAGAGCAGAATCTAATTATACGCAAGTTTCATGGATATACTGGAGTAAATAATGATGTGTTAGTGTGCATTGGGGCGGTTGTGACGGGTTGAATAGGTGCTAGCTTGTGCAAGGCCGAGCCATGATCGATTGGGTCTCGATAGTGCGACACTCGAGACGAAGGTTTTCCAACTATATGTACGCTGTGCCGAGGAAGGTGAGGAAGAGAAGGCGACACGGGAAGCCCCACGACGCTTCCAACAGGCCCCCGCTGCCCCCGGGGTCTCGGTTCTCTTGTGCTTGTTGCTGGTCTGATCATGTGAGTGCAAGCAAAGCATGTTTCTTACCTTAGATTAGTGTGAGTTACAGACAGCCAGATGCGATGGGGAGGTGTAAGTTGTGCTGTTGCAACAACAAGGTGCATGCTGTGAGTATGTTTTGCTATTTATTAAGTTTTTACTTGAAATTTTATTGTTTAAATTACTTTCTTAGTATAATATACTTTATATATTACAAGTGAATGCATATAGACGTTTTACATAAGTTTTTAACACATTTTAAGAACCAAATAATTTTGAGACAAATTTATGATAGTTTTGCTTTACAAAATCTTAATTTTACATATTCTGACCGCTGAATGACTTGTTAAACTCTAATTTAAAGAGCGAGTTCGTAACTTATCCCTTCCTTCTATTATTAGTTCACACTCTCCTCGTACACATCTTGTTCGAATTTACAAACGTTATTAAAATAATTTTTATTCATCCACTCAAGGTCTAAAACATATTTAAAAACTTATATGTATTTAAAACTTGTAATGGATGAGACTTGATGTTAATACAGTTTTTTAAAATAATAATTCATTAATTAAATTTAGAAATGAATTAATCGTATTATTATGTGGAATAATTATTTTCAGAAAAAGCGGCAAGGTATGCAATATAGTTATTTCGTCCCATTTGGCTTTAAAATAAGTGATAACATATGGTTTCATAAAACAGCTGATTTTATGTTGTAGGTAATGGTATAACAGCTGTTTTAACGCATTGGTTATGTTACTTTATTTCTAATAACTGTAATCACTTAACAAATAGTAACTAAAATAAAATTTATCTTTGTTGACTTAAGTAGGCATTGACTTTAAAAAAGATTATGTTTATATTACTCGTTTATACCGTCCTTATTCTCGTGGAATTATCAAAATTCATTAAACTAAACAAAAAATATAATAAACCGTAACGCAATGTTGGTGTAGGCTCGCATCGAGTTGGCACGCTTGGTTCGAGGCTGAGGTGATCAATTTTCCACCAAAAAGATGACGTAATCGGTGACGCTAATGTGACACAACCTTTGCCACTAATGGATCAGTCAAACGAAAACAAATTTGGAGCTTCTATAACTTTCACGCGGTCCTAATGGAAGTATTATATTACGGCCTTCTAGTCTTGTTCACGTTTAGGTGATTCGAATAAGTTGCTTACCTTGCACTTTAAAGTCTACTTGGAGGCTACAGAAAAGCCTGTTGTCATACTCTTAAAGTACACACATACGTACCATTTACTTTAATGTTTGTATTACCCATGGTAAAGTGCCGTCAAATGGCGGTAACCCGATGTACGTACACCTGTGCCGAGTTATTGCGATGCTATTGTTACCCGCAGGTCCTTCCCTTATTCTTAGGCGTGGAGCATCATTGCAATGCGTAACCAAACCATCCTCATCCTCGCAACTAGGCACACACCTACTTAAATCTAGCTTAAAAACAACATCCTTAGAGACATTGAACTCAAAATACGTCTCTGACTGGCGCACACGTGCGCTCGGACACATACCGGACAGACACACACACACACACACACACACACACACACACACACACACACACACACACGCACACACACACACACACACCCACACCCACACACAAACCCACACACGCACGCACGCGCGCACACACACACACACACACACACACACACACACACGCGCGCGCGCGCGCGCACACACACACACACACACACACACAAATAAATCTGGTATTAGTACAGATAAATGTAACTAAGCCTAGAATCGTTAAATAGATCAATCAACTAATATTTCATAGTATTTATAGTAAAAATATAGTATAGTAAAATACTATTCCATAGTATTATAATAAAAATGTTAAATATAGGGAAAATCAATGTAAACTACGGTATTTAGAACTAAATAGACAAACTGGGATTGTTAGAATAAATTAGAAACCAACACAACATTAATTAGGCTAACGGCTAATAGACCGATTTAAATGAAACAGTAAAAGTGAGACCTATAGAACCCAGCCTAAATGTATGTATGTATAATATTAAATTAATTTTGACCAAATATAATCAGGGATAGGGAATATAAATATAAAATTGTGCGGAAAGTAAATTAGGCCAAGCTAGGGAGAGTGGTATTTCTGTAAAGGTGCAAATTTTAATTAAAAACATAATAGCATAAAATTGAGGTCATCCAAGATTGGAGGTATATTAGTTTCGGGGAAAAACTGCATGGGGAGATTGTTTATACGATCTTGCCACACTACAACGACAGCGCTACCGACGAAGTTTGAGTTAGCAAGAAGAAACAGCAAGTTAATTAAATTAGAAGAAATAAAGACAAATTATTAAATGGAAGTTAGCAAATTTAAATAACACATTGGAGTAAAGAAAAGTCTTTCACAAAAATTGAAACTAATTAAAATTCAAAATTACGAAATAAACAAAGTCAGTCACCATAGCAACGGCTTTCTCATTGGTTAAAAATTTAAGATGGACATCGTAAAGGCGGAAGTTTGAAGAAATTTGGGACGACGAAGCCAAAAAGATGACGCTTAGTCAGAACCGTTTGAACTGTGATCGAGTGAGGTCGTATTGATACACGCAGAACCATTAACGACCCAATATGTGGTAAGAAGTCCGTAAAGTGCTACGATGTGACCCGGGGAGTGTACAAATATATAAGCTGAGGCTCATATATGTTTCTACCAACATCTCGACCAAGAAAATGAAAAAAGAAGCCGAACTTAACAAAATTCACCGACGCCATGCAATGCAGTGTAGCCTAAATCCAAACCCCATGGGAGCTGTGAAGAGGCCTAAAGACAACCCAACCATAGATGATACCTAATGTTTTGCAGTATAAGGTCATATAAACAATTTAATTTTCTTTTAGATAAAATTTTATTTAAAAATATATTAACTTAAAATAAAATTTAACAAAAAATTGAATAACCCAAGGGACTGAAAACTCTCTTAGGTTACCTAAATTAAATAACAAATATTCTAAATTGATTTTCATTCAACCGTTTGCCTGAAGTGGAAATAAACGTATTGTGTTTAAATAATTTTATCTGATATGGCTTTATTCTTGAAAAATGTAGGAAATCCTTTGACTTAGTATATAAGTATCAGCAGGAGGTTTTTATTAAGTGTCTAGCATGTAATAACTAATTAGGTTAACCTATAAATAGGTAAGTGTTAACCAGAGTCTATTAGTGAATTAAAAGGATTGTTTGTTAAAAGGCATAGCCTAAAGTAACTAGAAATTAACCTTAAAATGTTTGAAAATGAACAAGACTGTAAAATACGTGAAATTTAACTTGAATACTCAAAATTATGTGCAAATTAATTATAATAATTGAATTTAAATAGATGATAGTAGACATACTAAGCAATTTTGGATTTTGATAATAATATTAGAAAAGGATATAGTATGTGTATATATATATATATATATATATATATATATATATATGTGTGTGTGTGTGTGTGTGTGTTAATATAAATAATAATAAAAATGTAAACATAATAAAGGGGACATATTCTGTACTAATACCATGAAACCAGATAGTCATGGTAATTCAAAAGTAAGGTTAGGTAAAATTAAAAAAAAGCTAAATCCTGCTAATTAAAATAAATCAAATAATAATAAGTAATTCTAAATCAAAACAGATAATAAAAAATTTATAGTTTCGAATTAGCTGTGTTTTCATTTAAAATAAAATAAGTTCACTAGGTATCCATGTACAGTCTTTAAGTCACAAGTGTCTCACAAAGATTCCATTACCCCGTAAGGAGCTTAAAGAGGCTTATGGGAGGCTAATTGGTTTTCATAAAAAATTCAGGAGTTGGTTCTCCTGAGAGGTTTATTCCTTGAGATACAGGTCACGAACCAAGATTCGTAGTCAAGGGATAAACCATTACTCTCTTACGGACAAGGTGTGGTAAAAGGAAAATAGGCGAAGAGTAAGAGAAATGGCTAGTCGGAAGGGATAAGCAGCGGTGGAAAGGTAAGGACCGTGAGAACACACACACACACACACACGCAGACACACACATACTGTACATACATGCTGTATGAAGAAATATTTGAGCCCCATATTTTGGGAAATGTTTGATCACGTCTGACCTGTTTCTCTTCCACAAGCTCAAGTCTTTTATCTTTTATCCAGACTGAATGGAAAAACAATCAACATTAAAATGCATATAAAATGTTTTAAGATTAACCTATTTGGGTTAAATTATTCGCTATCCGAGCGACCTAGCGGTACGGGTTAGTCTTTCGCGTTAAGCGATCGCGGCAACTAAATTGTGTTTGGCTAAAAGTAACCATTGCTTAGACATTTGAAACGTTTTCCACTTGCTAATCTGAATCACGGAGACGTTAACACACTGACAAGTGTCAAGCAGCTGAACAGTCAACAAACAAAACGACGTAATTTCTTAAAACAATGAAAAATCCGACGTCCGTGTCCCGCTAAACGAATTTTCTGTGTACGTAACAGCTTCGTCATTGTGAAGGAGTTGGCTAATGTGTGAAACCTCAATTTTATTTAAAAACCTAACAGATGGAATTGATTTTAAAAATTTCTGTAAATTTGTAACAATCAATAGAAGTGCGTAGCCATACAAAACCCTTGGGCACACCTTCAGTGTATTTATTCTATTTCACGAGTTTTTCTATCGAAAATGATCACATAGCGTATACGTGAATGATATCTTACGCGAGATACAGACACTAGAAAACCTAATTAAATAAAACAATGCTTTCATTTTGATCTTCAGCTACAACAAAAATTCCAATACCTATATAAATGAACGAATGAAGACTTGAGAGAAGTTTTCGTAACTCCTCACGGGTAAAATAATATCGGATAGTGAGGATAGGGAGGGACTGCTTATTACGTCATACAGTCGTAAAGTAATTGTGATATCAAGTGGCAGCGTGACTGTGTGTCTATAAAGCTATAGTTTGTCGATACAATATGTCAGCAAAACTTTGGAGTATAAGGTGTAGCGCTTTTTATAATACTTACAGTCAGTCCTCTTTATGGTTCTGTGTATGGGCGTGTCTTGTCTGGAAGAATATCGTGGCAGAGGAGGAAAAGAATGACGTCACTTAAGCAGTTTGCCGGAAATGTTACGAGCGCGGATAAAGCCAAGAGAGAGGGGTTTATTATTATTGCAGTTATTATTTTTACGGCGAATGGAAGCGAGACACAAAGTCGTACAACGCTTGGTAAGGCGAGAACGTCTTTAATAACCGAAATATTTTTTTGAAGTAAACGTGTCATAATGCGTGTGATATTACGCGTTCTTTCAGGCATTCCAAGATATATTACTTGTTAGTCTAAATGATGCACTTCTTATCTACGACAGTCATTCAACATTTAAAGAAACCAATTAATAACAGTTTAAAAGAGGATTTGGCACTAGGTAGTGCCAGCATCTAACTGAATGCATCTAACAGTGACAGTATCTAAAAATGCATATAACAGTGCCACCATCTAACTAATCACATCTAACAGTGCCAGCATCTAATTAACGCATCTAATAGTGCCAGGATCTAAATAAATGCATCTAACACTGCCAGCATCTAAGAAACGCATCTAACTGTGCCAGCACATAACAGTGCCAGCATCTAAATAAACGCATCTAACAGTGCTAGCATCTAACTAAATACATCTAACTGAACCAGCATCAAACTAAACGCATCTAACTGAATCAGCATCAAACTAAACCCATCTAACAGTGCCAGCATCTAATTAACGCATCTAATAGTGACAGGATCTAAATACATGCATCTAACACTGCCAGCATCTAAGAAACGCATCTAACTGTGCCAGCACATAACAGTGCCAGCATCTAATTAAACGAATCGAACAGTGACACCATCTACCTAAATGCATCTAACAAATCCAGGATCTAACTAAATGCATGTAACAGTGCCAGCATGTAACTGAATGCATCTAACAGTTCCATTATCATAACTAAATGCATATAACAAATCCAGGATCTAACTAAATGCATGTAACAGTGCCAGCATGTAACTGAATGCATCTAACAGTTCCATTATCATAACTAAATGCATATAACAAAGCCAGGATCTAACTAAATGCATGTAACAGTGCCAGCATGTAACTGAATGCATCTAACAGTTCCATTATCATAACTAAATGCATATAACAAATCCAGGATCTAACTAAATGCATGTAACAGTGCCAGCATGTAACTGAATGCATCTAACAGTTCCATTATCATAACTAAATGCATATAACAAAGCCAGGATCTAACTAAATGCATGTAACAGTGTCACCATCTAACTAATCGCATCTAACAGTGCCAGCATCTAATTAAATGCATATAACAATGCCAGCGTCAAACTAAATGCATCTAAGCTCCAGCATTTAAGTAATCGCAACCAACTGTGCCAGAATGTAACTAAATGCTTGTAACAGTGCCATCATCTAACTGAATGCGTCTAACAGTTCCAGTATCATATATAAATGCATATAACAGTGCCAGGATCTAACTAATTGCATATAACAGTGTCGGCATGCAACAGTTTCAGCACTTAAATAACGTATCTAACTATGCCAGCATCTAACTAAATGCATCTAACAGTGGCAGCATCTAAGTAAACGCATCTAACTGTGCCAGCATATAACAGTGCCAGCATCCAACTAATCCCATCTAACAGTGCCAGCGTCTAACTAAATGCATTTAACACTGCAGCTTTTAATTAAACGCATCTAACAGTGTCATAATCTAACTATACGCATCCAACAGTGCCAGCATCTAAGTAAACGCATCTAACTGTGCCAGCATCTAACTAAATGCATCTAACAGTGCCAGAATCTAACTAAATGCATCTAACAGTGCCAGCATCTAACTATACGCATCCAACAGTGCCAACATCTAACTAAATGCATCTAACAGTGCCAGCATCTAAGTAAACGCATCTAACTGTGCCAGCATCTAACTAAATGCATCTAACAGTGCCAGAATCTAACTAAATGCATCTAACAGTGCCAGCATCTAACTATACGCATCCAACAGTGCCAACATCTAACTAAATGCATCTAACAGTGCCAGCATCTAAGTAAACGCATCTAACAGTGCCAGCATCTAACTAAATGCTTCTAACAGTGGCAGCATCTAAGTAAACGCATCTAACTGTGCCAACATATAACAGTGCCAGCATCCAACTAATCCCATCTAACAGTGCCAGCGTCTAACTAAATGCATTTAACACTGCAGCTTTTAATTAAACGCATCTAACAGTGTCATAATCTAACTGTACGCATCCAACAGTGCCAGCATCTAAGTAAACGCATCTAACTGTGCCAGCATCTAACTAAATGCATCTAACAGTGCCAGAATCTAACTAAATGCATCTAACAGTGTCAGCATCTAACTATACGCATCCAACAGTGCCAACATCTAACTAAATGCGTCTAACAGTGCCAGCATCTAAGTAAACGCATCTAACAGTGCCAGCATCTAACTAAATGCATATAACAGTTCCAGCATCTAACTAAATGCATCTAACAGTGCCAGCATCTAACTAAACGCATATAACAATGCCAGCATCTAACTAAATGCATCTAACAGTGCCAGCATCTAACTAAACGCATCTAACTGTGCCAGCATCTAACTAATCGCATCTAACAGTGCTAGTGTCTAACTAAATCCATCTAACACTGCAGCTTTTAACTAAACGCATCTAACAGTGTCAGCAACTAAGTAAATGCATCTAACATTCCATTATCTAACTAAATGTATCTAAAAATGCCATCATCTAACTATACGCATCCAACAGTGCCAGCATCTAAGTAAACGCATCTAACAGTGCCAGCATCTAACTAAATACATCTAACAGTGCCAGCATCTAAGTAAGCGCAACAAACTGTATCAGCATCTAAATAAACGCATCTAACACTGCCAACATCTAACTAAACGCATCTAACTGTGCCAGCATCTAACTAAATGCATATAACAGTGCCAGCATCTAACTAAACGCATCTAACTAAATGCATCTAACAGTGCCAGCATCTAAGTAAACGCATCTAACAGTTCCAGCATCTAACTAAATACATCTAACAGTGCCAGCATCTAAGTAAGCGCAACCAACTGTACCAGCATCTAAATAAACGCATCTAACACTGCCATCATCTAACTAAACGCAACTAATGTGACGCATCTACTTATTATTTCCACATAAGTTGAACGTGGTTCGTGTTATGCCTTCTGAAGATTGAACCGGCAAAATCCTTCAATGACTCTAAAGTAAGTTGTATGAACTTGGGATTAATGTTTAACTTGTGAAAGAGAAATTGAGACACATTCTTGAGAGTAGTCAATATGACAGTTTTTTGTGATTACTGTATTTTAATGTCTAGCGTACAGTAAACAGGGATCCTTCGGTTTGCAGTCATGGCGATGAATAGAGTAAAAACAGAAAAAAGGTCAAAACGTGGCGGGTCTCAAGGAAAGGCTACACGACCATCCTCGGCCTCAAATGGCTGAAGAAACTATTAGGAATTGTTGGTAGATTTCTCTTCAGCCTCCTCATCGTCTAGATTAAATTTACCGCAGGAGCCCTTACGTGAAGAACCATTCAGCAACAAGGAGAAGGTTAAGGAATTCATGGGAAGTGGTTCAAATGACAAGACCACGACGTTTTTGCAGAAGGAGTACAAAAACTAGTGAGTCAGAGGTCCAAGTCTATTAGAATTTAGTGAATTCTGTAACAAAAACACCGTTTTGTTAAAATACAGCTTTTCCTACGTTCTTTGGTCTAAATAAATGAATTTCCCTCTTGCTACATTCTAGACCTGCTAGTATGAACATGTTTATTTAGTTCAACAAATTTAATAGGCCTGTATAACGTAGTGTCACCGAGAACCGAACTAATGTGTAATAGCTCAAAGGACAAGAAACCCTATCTTTGAACATATTTAATTTAAATAAAAATCTAATTTCCGAACCGAATCATGCCTACAGCACTACGTTGATTACCCAAACACAAGCAATGTTTATCCAAACACAAACCTATATTTGTATCGTTCCAGATAGATGGAAGATTACAGTGGCTTCTTACAATTAAAATCCTGATTCAAGTTACGAAGTCCAGAAAAGAGGAAGAGTTTTATGGGATAATTATTTTAAAAGCAAACATAAGTACTTGTACAAATTTCTACAAATATAACAATTAATTGCCAAGTATATTATACATAAGACGCCGCATTTCCCTCTTATGCAAGGCTGCTAAATAGTGCTATTTTATTGCAAGCAACTTTTGTAGGAAATAAAATCTCCACATACGAGAAAATAGATTTGGTATGACACCAAGTTCTCAAGGCTAATTTTTTAAATGGATACTTCTTTTGACGCGTCTGAACAAAAATATTGTAACTTACGGGAAAAAATCTTGGAAGTTGGCGTGACGCTCTAACACGTCTATGTAGTATATTTGTAGTGAATACAACTGTTTTAGCTTTAAATAAGTGATAACATATGATTTCAAACAACAGCTTGTTTTTATATTATAGATTATGTTGTAGAACAGCTGTTGCAACTATTAGGTTATGTTACTTTATTTATTGTACATTATTAAGTTAAAATGCTATTATTCAATATTTCTTATTTAGTAAATAAATATATTAATTCTTATTACATATAATTAGTTTAATGTAACGATACTGAGTTGATATTTTTATTCCATCTTTTTAAATGAAATTTTGAACTTCTTTAGGCGCGCCTGACGTTTATAAAGAACCAATTTCAATCACATACGTAAAGTAAAAACATCTAATATAGTCTCCTTATTAACGACATTATATAGATTTCATTAAAACCCTCTGTTAAGTTCTTTCTACTAATGAAGCACCCGACCACTTTCTACTCACTTCTATCGGCCAGATCCGAGGGCAATCGTGGCGCCATGTGACCATTAACTATAAGTTGTCAATAAAAACAATATCCTAACATTATGGAAATTTTTATAAACTTAGTTTTTCTTGGGTATTAAATTTATATAAGACCTACTAGTGTTCTATAGAAAAGGCTAAAAAAAAATAATAGTACGACTTGACATTTTAAAAACTTAAATTTTATATTTATTCAAATTTATAATTTTAAAAAATGTAATAAATAGGACCAATTGATTGAACTAAGTTGTAAATTGGAATACACTCTGAGGGATTACAAGTCAATGTATTAAATTTACGTATACGAATTATTATAAATTTGTTCACGTTTACATTTTAGATAAGTATGCAGATTGCAGAAAAATATATTACAAGTATTATAAATAGCCGTTGTTGCAAATAATACAAACTCATGTAATTTATCAAAAGTACAACACTTACAAAATATAGGAAACTGTATTTGTGAGTCAAAATGACATAACCTCCAAGTAACCTCTAAGCAAAGACGAAAACCGCTATTACCGTTAACTTAACACACCCCATTGCCTTCCTAAAGATCATTAAGTTGATCTACGGATTGATACGTGTTCCCGTTGGAATTTCTAAGTGATGACGTCACTTTCATGTAAATTATTTAATGTGATACGTCATAAGAAATTTACTTTAATAGGGATAATGTACAGTTTATGTCAATTTAAATTAATCAATTTTGTATGTCATTTTACCTGGTTATCAAAATTAGAAATTGTGTTGATTCTGCAAAAGCTATTTGATTTATAAAAAGTTACCCCCTGCAGAATATATTTAGTCTATTTGAGTTGCTTTAAAATGTGACTAAATTAGATTAAATGTTGTATTGGTTTTTTGGAATCAGTTCATAAGGTAAACTATTATTACTTCATAGTTTTTTGTCAAATCAAACTCGGCGTGCAAACAAATAAGTTTGTTATTTAATTCCTACTATTGGTTCTCACTCTCTCTATAGGCATACATATCTTGCTCAAATTTTCAATCGTTAATAAAATAATTTGTATCCAACCACTCAAGTTCAAATACATTGTTTTTAAACTTTTAGTGGCTGACACTTGATCATAGTATAACTTTTTCGAATATGAATTCGTTAATCAAATTTAATGAATTAATTTTATTTTTTTATATAGAACTACTTTTTGTAACAGCGAAGAGGTGTTAAATATAGTCATTTCGTCCCATTTGGTTTGAGATAAGTGAAAGCATGATTTCATAAATCAACTCATTTTGAGCTATTGGGTATGTAGTAGAACAGCTGTTTTACTTTGTAGGCTATATTGCCTTATTTATATTAATTGTAATTATTTAATATCAAAGGACTAAAATAAAATATTTCTTTGTTGACCTAAGAAGGAATTTACTTGATTTATTTTGCTTATAATACTTGTTAATAATAAGCTTTTGTTTTTACATTTGTTGATGAATAAATTAGAGACGTTGTACAAAGTTGTATAGAAGTTTTGAGTTGAAATTTTAATGAAGGCCTGAACTCACGTTTCTTATATAAAGGAAGGGGGCGCACAAAGCAGAGTTAATTGGTTTTGGAATCACTCTGTACGAACTTCTAATGAACTCACCACCGGCCAGTGCCTCCGAGAATATTGTGCAAGCATTGGATATTTAGCCCGGCCTCGGGTTCAGTTCTTCTCTGAAACCTGGTACTAAAACCCAATGCAGACGGAAACACGGACAGCAGTTCTACTACTTTAGATGTCTAACAGCAGTCAACAATAATTTAATTTTATTTTTTTATATAGAACTACTTTTTGTAACAGCGAAGAGGTGTTAAATATAGTCATTTCGTCCCATTTGGCTTGAGATAAGTGAAAGCATGATTTCATAAATCAACTCATTTTGAGCTATTGGGTATGTAGTAGAACAGCTGTTTTACTTTGTAGGCTATATTGCCTTATTTATATTAATTGTAATTATTTAATATCAAAGGACTAAAATAAAATATTTCTTTGTTGACCTAAGAAGGAATTTACTTGATTTATTTTGCTTATAATACTTGTTAATAATAAGCTTTTGTTTTTACATTTGTTGATGAATAAATTAGAGACGTTGTACAAAGTTGTATAGAAGTTTTGAGTTGAAATTTTAATGAAGGCCTGAACTCACGTTTCTTATATAAAGGAAGGGGGCGCACAAAGCAGAGTTAATTGGTTTTGGAATCACTCTGTACGAACTTCTAATGAACTCACCACCGGCCAGTGCCTCCGAGAATATTGTGCAAGCATTGGATATTTAGCCCGGCCTCGGGTTCAGTTCTTCTCTGAAACCTGGTACTAAAACCCAATGCAGACGGAAACACGGACAGCAGTTCTACTACTTTAGATGTCTAACAGCAGTCAACAATAATTTAATTTTATTTTTTTATATAGAACTACTTTTTGTAACAGCGAAGAGGTGTTAAATATAGTCATTTCGTCCCATTTGGCTTGAGATAAGTGAAAGCATGATTTCATAAATCAACTCATTTTGAGCTATTGGGTATGTAGTAGAACAGCTGTTTTACTTTGTAGGCTATATTGCCTTATTTATATTAATTGTAATTATTTAATATCAAAGGACTAAAATAAAATATTTCTTTGTTGACCTAAGAAGGAATTTACTTGATTTATTTTGCTTATAATACTTGTTAATAATAAGCTTTTGTTTTTACATTTGTTGATGAATAAATTAGAGACGTTGTACAAAGTTGTATAGAAGTTTCGAGTTGAAATTTCAATGAAGGCCTGAACTCACGTCTCTTATATAAAGGAAGGGGGCGCACAAAGCAGAGTTAATTGGTTTTGGAATCACTCTGTACGAACTTCTAATGAACTCACCACCGGTCAGTGCCTCCGAGAATATTGTGCAAGCATTGGATATTTAGCCCGGCCTCGGGTTCAGTTCTTCTCTGAAACCTGGTACTAAAACCCAATGCAGACGGAAACACGGACAGCAGTTCTACTACTTTAGATGTCTAACAGCAGTCAACAATAATTTCATAACTGGATATAGGACGATTCGTTGTGTGGATTTCCTTCCGACAGCCTCGATCAAGGCTCCAAGAAAGCGTCCAATAGCCGCATTGTACGTTTCTGCAAATACCTGTAAAGGAGAATTTAATTAGGATATGTACGAAATTTTGAGCTTAGCTCTGACGTGTTAGTTAATAAATGAAGTATAACGAACTCCAAAAGCGAAAAATGTATTTTTTCAAATGCATTTCAAAGCCATCATAATCATAATCATAGAGATACACATGCTTTGTGTGGGTGATTTTTTTTTCAATTCCTTCCATTAGTTCACACTCTCCTTAGGTTTATACCTTTCTTGTTTAAATATTCAATCGTTAATAAAATACTTTTCATTCATCCACTCAAGTTCAAATACATTTTAAAAACTTGTAGGGCATGACACTTGATGCTGATACAGATTTTTTCAAATATTAATTCACTAAATAAATTTAATTGTTTAAATATTTCGCTTTCAATTTTACAACTTAATTTTGGTGACTCTGTCATATGTAAATACATGTTTATATTATTGGTAATTATTTAATAAAAATAACTTAAATAAAAATTTCTCTTATTAACCTAACTAGGAGTCGACTTTTTTTATATTACTGTACTTGTTTTTAGTTTTATCACATTCCATCCTTTATTTTGTCAGTCAGATTCGTTTTTTTGCATTCGCCCCGTTGTGAAAAAAATTACTCTGTTGAACGTGTTTGAAGGTTGCATCAGACATTCCGTTTGAAATTAGAACATTCAATAAATTAAAAGGTTATATCTTACGACAAAAATTTCATCTGTGTTCAGGCAGATTATATATTTTACTTTAAATAAAACAACATAAAATTTTAAGTCAATCCTACTTAGGTTAATGAAGACAAATTTTATTTTAGTTAAACACAATATTCAATTATTTTTTTAAAACACAATATTAACAACGTGTTATCCGCCAGAAGTTTAAACAAATTGTATTTGAACTTGAGTCAATGATTAAAAAGTATTTTTATTAACGATTGAAAATTTGTACAAGATATATAAATATAGACCATATATATATGGAAAGGTGAAATAATAGTAGGAACTGCAATATATATAAACATACTCATGAATTTCTAGTATGTTGCAACGACCAATAAATGTAGCTTATATTGAACACCAGTATAAAATATTTTTTGTATAATTATAAGGCATTATCCTACGTGCATTGAAGTTGTATTGAAGCAGCACCATTTTACTGCAAGATAGATAATCCGGGTCTATTTGCAATATTGGGAGCGTTGATGAAATTTTTTATACCGGATTTAATGAACGCAATGAAAACTCATGTTACCGACGTTTGGGCGTTTTATGGGAAAGGAAACCAATTTTACTAAAGCTGTTCCCATCCCTTGGAAACTGGAAACGTTTTTGTGTAACACTTAGTCGAGTCGATAGGTCGCGGCCATTTTGTTAGAGAGTAATCTGTCCGAAAACGCCATCAATTTACTGGAGATCCGACAATCGTTACACGAGTTGTTCTCCTCCTAAACATGAGTTTACAAGCCTTAACTCTTAAGCCAGTTCGAGTATTGCTTGTGTTTATATTAACTTGGAATTATTATGGCTATTTAGTTATGTTTTTACTCGTATGTTACATGCAATGTCAGCAAACTGGGGATGTAACATTCCCTAGCTAATGTCTCCAGCCGCTCACATTTGCTAAGGACAGCAATGTCGGAAGATAGACCTTTGCTCTAAGCTATTGCTCTGTATATACATACAACACAACTTATCAAAGCCATTTTTAATGTTGTATCATTCTTTTGTATATGAACCGCTACACAATGAGTCCTCTTCCTCCATTTGGACTCATCATCCAGTATAATAAAGTTTTCAAACAATTTTGTTATTTTGTTTCAGAAAAAACGTTTCGTCGGGGACGAAGAGGACCTACCACCGCCACCTTCACCCCCTCAGCTTAAGGAGGTGTCCGCGTTGGACGGTGTCCCCAGACCGGCAAGTGTGACCACTGAGCGGATACTGGAACCGGTAAACCAGCTCCACAACCATGTAACGCCAAATACACAGGTAGGCCTGAGCTTTCACTATGCACGCATCCTCTATAGCTTGAGTGAGCCTTAGGTAGGTTGAGCTAATCCGAGATGGTAGCTCGACGATGGAATATATTATCACTGTTACTCATATTGCCTATGGGCCCTTGTTAATTATCTAGGTATCCACATTTAGCCTCAACTATTTCATGTTACTCCGTTTGCTCTTATTTATTGCTTTAAATATTTTTTTTAGTTCCTACTTTTAGTTCACACTCTAATTAACTTTTGAAATATTAATTCACTGAACAGTAGCTTCTGAATTTATATTTAAAAAAATTGAATTAATTTTAATAAATTTCGCTTTTTATTTTGCCACTTATTATTGTGATTCTGCCATGTATATACATATTTGTTTTATTTGTAATTATTTAATAAAAAGTAAGTAAAATAAAAAATTTTATTTTTACCTACGTAGGAATTGACTTATTTTTAAAACTTTTGACTACGTTTCGTAAACTACTTTGTTTTCATCTTTAGGTTCACATAGTCAACACAATGAGCAAATTAGATTTACATAAAATTATACAAATTACTACTAAATAACAATTATATAAACCATTATAAATGGCGTCAAAAGCTACACATAAATAAATACAAACCTTGAGAGTCCTAATATACTCTCTTTTATTCCTGTTTGGAATATTGGTATGCAATCTTCTGCCTTTCCTAACATTAAGATTATTCTTCTTTGACGCGTTTTAGCTTAACTCCATTCTCAAAACTTTAAACTTTACCATTACAGTAATTATAGTACAGTTACAAGTGTTGATAATGGAGTTAATCCGAAACCAATAAACGGAGAATAATGTTTTGATGTTAGGAAAGGCAGAAAAATGTACTCCAATAAATACCAATAGTCAATATGAGTGTTAGCCTTAGGTAGGTTTGCTGAAAATATAGAGCAATTTAATATTATTTAAACAATAAGTTATAAACCTGCCATGTTTATAAACCACTCCGTTGTAATACACACGGCAATCAATAAGTCAATAGCAACGCCATTATGAATTATTACTCCGTATTTTTCACTTGAATTTTGTATTCCATTACATTCGGTGTATCTTAATTAATCACTTTAACATCAGTTTATGAGTATCCGAACTTTAAATTTTTTATTTTTACATTAATAAATTGTAAAATTAAACGAAATAAAACAAACGCATTAAAGAGTAAGAGGTATTATGAATTCATGACTTTAATTATATTATACTTGGCTCGCAGTTTATCCACTTGTTTTCTAGTGTATTTTTCCGAGAGTAAAAGAATAAGGTTTTTCGACATTATTACTGTGTAAGGTCTTTTCGAAATGGATTCCGAAGTTATGTAAATCTTTTTCAGTAAATGTCTATATTTTAGTTATTATTTTCACGAATTTATGTCAATAATTTATACCTAAATAATTTCCCATCATAGCAAATTTAGCGTATGACCATATATTAAAAAAACAACGCGAAGTTTCTGTGGAGTATTGTTCTTCTGTAAATGAGTAGTTTAAATTCTGCGCTTTTAAATTTAAGCATTTTTTAATATTTGATTGAAAAAAACTCATTTCAATAAATGATAAAACACCAAAAATAACGTCAAAAATATTGTATGCATTGTGGAGGACTCGCGATATTAGGCTACTACAAATTATTTCATTCAGGGATTTGGAATATTTCTAAAATCTTTAACATTTATTTTGTCAATCTTAATTGTTTATTTTAGAAAATATAAAGCTGGATGAGAAAAGAAAAATACTTTCATTAGAATCAAAACACCAAGAGCAGTGTTTGTATTTGAATGCGGAACGAAGAGGGCGAGAAACAAAACAATTTCCCTTACATTTTAACCCTAATATGACGGAGATATTCAACTAGTGGTGGCACCTAGCGGCTGTTCGCCGAAACATCACTGTACTGCGGGCTAGTATGCGGAGCGCGGGGCTAGCTTTCCGTCGATAACTTGCAGGTTAGCTTATGGAACTGTGAATAATTTCATATGTAAACAGTGGTTCTGATTTATACTGCGAAGTTCCAGTGAAGTGGGCTGTGTCGCGAGTGAATAAATGCCAACCTTAGCCGTAACTAAATTTTACTGTGTTTATATTATCCATCTCGTCTTTAACCTATCTTTAGTCTACTTCTTAAGGTCTTGATAAATATTTCCATTGTTATAAACTGTTAGTTAACACAATTTTACTGTTTTTAGTAAGTAATGTAGAATATTAGTATAAAGCAAACATCGTGCGAGAGGTAAATTTATCGATTTATTTCAGTGGCTTATTGTCAACTCAGTTTACACTTGAAATTCCCGATAAAGTATTCGATTCATGGAATTCATATCAAAGTTTTAGGACGGCGTCTGTAAACTTTTTGAGTAAATAAATTTATTCTTCTGTAGTTTGATTTACAACAGTTTATTCATCGCATTTTACTTATAATTAATAAAAATAATTATTAAAAAACGTCTGCCTAACCTAAAACATTTTGCTTTATTTTGAATAATTCCATGAAAAAATTAGAAAACATTAAAATTAACTTTCATTACTAGTTAACTAGTAAAATAACGCTGAATAAACTTATCTAGTGAAATTTGTAATATATAAGTATTAGTTACATAGCCAACACATACTTGTTTTCATTATTTTTTGCTCTATGCTTAATCAGAATCATTGCAGGGATAACACAACATAAACATTAATATACACTTAGTAAACCTTATTTTCATCAAAATAATAACAATAATGAAGTAAAATACTTTCCATGTAAACAGGTGAAAAAAACACTATAAATATTTTTTACATTATAAACAAAGATTTGTTTACTTACCTCCTAAAGTAGATAGTTTAATTTATTTCAATCTTTATAACAATATTAGATTTTACTACGATTTCTACTTTTACTGAAGGAAACAAGTACTTGAAACAATCTTTTCACAATAATTTTAGTCTACGAGCTTCACTAAAACATAAAAGTATCCAATTAAGTATTTTTAATATGTGTTTGATTAACTTTTATATTTTAAATTTTATTATATCTTGTGAGAAAACAGATTATAAATATTATTTATGGGACTGTTATAAATTTGGATGGGATATTAGAACATAAGTTGAGTGTGTTTAAGAAAAATGTAAGCCATGTTGTCAGAAAAAGGTCATTGGGACGAGAAGTGTGGGCACCAAAACGTCTTTAGCAGCTGGGAAATTAACACGTTATAGATGGCTAAACAGTATTAACGGGTTCTCCTGAAACTCAATAGATTCCTGATTCGTTTATTTTCATTTGTAAATGTCGTCATCATCAGTCGACAACACAAGTAACAGGATAGGACTTCAAACAAAATAACATAGGCTTATGTTTTACCCAAAAACGTTATTCTCTATTGCTGAAACTAGAAACTTACAAAATATTACAACTTACACGATTTCTTGAAATTTTGAGTCAGGTTTATTAACCGTGACAGTAGATTTTAAAAACAATTTTGAATTCTTGAGTCATGAGTAAAATGAAATTTAGTTAGACTCATGTATAATCCGCTTCAAAGACCATGATTTCCCGTTGCATTTGTGTTATTATTATTTGCTTGGTATAATTTAAAATAATTTCTACTATATTGATTATCTTTGTAGACTATATATGTTTATAGTTATTTAATTAATATATTACTCATTAAGATGAAACATTTATTTAGGGTAGTTACATAAATTTTTTAATGGTTAGGCAAGATTTGGTCAAGATTATTAGTTGCATTTGTGTTAAAAAAAAAATCATCTTGAAATCGACCTATATTCAACAAGAAAATTGCAGTTTTCTACTCCGACTTTGTAGTTTATAATTTTGTAATTTTGTTATATATTTAACAATTTCGCTGTGATCTATGATATCAACGATTGAACAACCCATCCATCTTGGATGCACGGTGTTAAACTCTCTAGAACAGATGACGTCACATAGGGGCTTAGAGTATTGCAAATACATCCTGAGAATCGGTCAGACCTGCCGAGAAGAACTGAACTTAAAGGATTCACAAATAGATAAAATATTGTTCTTATGATTTTTGTCGCCATGAAAATTGAAACGATACAATGTTCGGACAGTTGATACCATTATTTGACTAGTAGGATATTTTACAGAGTGCAAAATGACCTTATTAAAAAAAGGTCACGGATGGTTGGATCATTCTTTAGGAAAGTCTTCGCTTAGAAGACAACAGGTGAAGAAATAGTCATGGATGGTTGGACCGTACTATAAGAAGGTTTGATCACAACATAGATGCTCTGATTATGGAATGATATTGCCATTGGAGCCATGAAAAATATTAGTCCAACAAACACGCCTTCGCTTGGAAGACGTCAGGTGAAGCGAGGAAGAAAGAGCCACGGATGGTTGAACCGTACAATAAGAAGGTTTGATCACAACATAGATGCTCTGAATATGGAATAGAATTCTCATTGAAGCCATGAACAAGTTGAGACCAACAGTCACGCCTTCGCTTGGAAGACGTCGCGTGAAGCAAAGAATTAGCAGTCACGGATGGTTGGACCGTACTATAAGAAGGTTTGATCACAACATAAATGCTCTTATTATGGAATAGATTTCACATTGGAACCATGAAAAGGTTGAGACCAACAACCACGCCTTCGCTTTCAAGACGTCTGGTGAAGTGAGAAAGAAAGAGTCACGGATGGTTGGACCGTACTATAAGAAGGTTTGATCACAACATAAATGCTCTTATTATGGAATAGATTTCACATTGGAACCATGAAAAGGTTGAGACCAACAACCACGCCTTCGCTTTCAAGACGTTTGGTGAAGTGAGAAAGAAAGAGTCACGGATGGTTGGACCGTACTATAAGAAGGTTTGATCACAACATAAATGCTCTTATTATGGAATAGATTTCACATTGGAACCATGAAAAGGTTGAGACCAACAACCACGCCTTCGCTTTCAAGACGTTTGGTGAAGTGAGAAAGAAAGAGTCACGGATGGTTGGACCGTACTATAAGAAGGTTTGATCACAACATAAATGCTCTTATTATGGAATAGATTTCACATTGGAACCATGAAAAGGTTGAGACCAACAACCACGCCTTCGCTTTCAAGACGTTTGGTGAAGTGAGAAAGAAAGAGTCACGGATGGTTGGACCGTACTATAAGAAGGTTTGATCACAACATAAATGCTCTTATTATGGAATAGATTTCACATTGGAACCATGAAAAGGTTGAGACCAACAACCACGCCTTCGCTTTCAAGACGTCTGGTGAAGTGAGAAAGAAAGAGTCACGGATGGTTGGACCGTACTATAAGAAGGTTTGATCACAACATAAATGCTCTTATTATGGAATAGATTTCACATTGGAACCATGAAAAGGTTGAGACCAACAACCACGCCTTCGCTTTCAAGACGTTTGGTGAAGTGAGAAAGAAAGAGTCACGGATGGTTGGACCGTACTATAAGAAGGTTTGATCGAAACACAGATGCTTTGGAATAGAATTCCAATTGGAGCCATGAAAAAGATTTGTCCATTATACACGCCTTCGCTTGGAAGACGTCAGGTAAATCAAAGAAGAAAGAGTTACGGATCGTTGGACCGTACTATAAGAAGGTTTGATCACAGCATAGATGCTCTGAATATGAAATAGAATTCCCATTAGAGCCATGAACAAGTTGAGACCAACAGACACGCCTTCGCTTATAAGACGTCAGGGAAAGCAAAGAAGAAAGAGTTACGGATCGTTGGACCGTACTATAAGAAGGTTTGATCACAGCATAGATGCTCTGAATATGAAATAGAATTCCCATTAGAGCCATGAACAAGTTGAGACCAACAGACACGCCTTCGCTTATAAGACGTCAGGGAAAGCAAAGAAGAAAGAGTTACGGATCGTTGGACCGTACTATAAGAAGGTTTGATCACAGCATAGATGCTCTGAATGTGAAATAGAATTCCCATTAGAGCCATGAACAAGTTGAGACCAACAGACACGCCTTCGCTTATAAGACGTCAGGGAAAGCAAAGAAGAAAGAGTTACGGATCGTTGGACCGTACTATAAGAAGGTTTGATCACAGCATAGATGCTCTGAATATGAAATAGAATTCCCATTAGAGCCATGAACAAGTTGAGACCAACAGACACGCCTTCGCTTATAAGACGTCAGGGAAAGCAAAGAAGAAAGAGTTACGGATCGTTGGACCGTACTATAAGAAGGTTTGATCACAGCATAGATGCTCTGAATATGAAATAGAATTCCCATTAGAGCCATGAACAAGTTGAGACCAACAGACACGCCTTCGCTTATAAGACGTCAGGGAAAGCAAAGAAGAAAGAGTTACGGATCGTTGGACCGTACTATAAGAAGGTTTGATCACAGCATAGATGCTCTGAATATGAAATAGAATTCCCATTAGAGCCATGAACAAGTTGAGACCAACAGACACGCCTTCGCTTATAAGACGTCAGGGAAAGCAAAGAAGAAAGAGTTACGGATCGTTGGACCGTACTATAAGAAGGTTTGATCACAGCATAGATGCTCTGAATATGAAATAGAATTCCCATTAGAGCCATGAACAAGTTGAGACCAACAGACACGCCTTCGCTTATAAGACGTCAGGGAAAGCAAAGAAGAAAGAGTTACGGATCGTTGGACAGTACTATAAGAAGGTTTGATCACAGCATAGATGCTCTGAATATGAAATAGAATTCCCATTAGAACCATGAACAAGTTGAGACCAACAGACACGCCTTCGCTTATAACACGTCAGGAGGTAAAGCAAAGAAGAAAGAGTTACGGATCGTTGGACAGTACTATAAGAAGGTTTGATCACAGCATAGATGCTCTGAATATGAAATAGAATTCCCATTAGAACCATGAACAAGTTGAGACCAACAGACACGCCTTCGCTTATAACACGTCAGGAGGTAAAGCAAAGAAGAAAGAGTTACGGATCGTTGGACCGTATTATAAGAAGGTTTGATCACAGCATAGATGCTCTGAATATGAAATAGAATTCCCATTAGAGCCATGAACAAGTTGCGACCAATAGACACGCTTTCGCTTATAAAACAGGCCAGAAATAGCCGAACGTCAGTGATGATATGCAACGCCTCGGCCGATCATTTGAAGTGGCAATTGTTTCATAAGCACGTATTTAAAACTAGCAACATTTACACAAATGAATTCCATTAACCTAGAATAAAGTAGGTTACTGAGTTGTCGGATTATCTGATACTATCAACAGGTTAGCATGGGGTAGCCAGTGCATATTAAATTTCGCCTTGCGTGACAACGAAAACACCCCTCAAATTACAGGTTAGGAAATATTGCCATTGACCAGATAGCTGTTAACCGATAAAACCCCTATATTTGTATAACTTATTTAAGTATTTTTTTGTTTTTCAAAATTACAAATGTTTGACCTATTTTGTTGCATCAGAAAGTATGGTTTTTTGTGTTCAAAGATGGCCTTTTGTGTATGGTTTTTTATGTTATCGTCGATTTCGTTAATTAATAATTGGTTTTTCCTCTTGAGGATTTTGTTTATTGCTAGCTGAATTACGTTTATGTAACTGGTTCATATCATCGTTATCATCTTCATTTTGCTCTTAACCTTTAGCACTTAGTAAACCCATTCTTGGCTCATTGATTTGCTTATATTTTCTTTATAAATATATTTATATGAAGATTTCGTAAACAATATAGATTTTAATAAAATAGTTTCAAATTTTATATCTGACTCCAGTTTAAACTTCTGCGTTCGAGTTATTCATTACATGTTTTCATCTAGCAATAGTTAAACAGATTGACTGGATTGTATACTGCCTTATTTATCTTCCCTGTTCCTCAAGATCGCTCTGTGTGTATGGAGGAAATATTTGTTAATGCAGACATCATGCATGTCGTGTTGTAATGTAATAGATATTCAAAAACTTGTTATTATCCCCCGATATATTTGGGGATGACATCTCACTTATCAGGGAAGACCTCCCACCCCCACTTATCACCGCCGAGTGAAGTCGTCTTGCCTTTAGAGTATTGTATTATTAGGTATATAGTCCTCTGGTATCATTTATACATAATTTGTTTATAACTGTTGCGTTAAGGGTCCATATTACGTCACTACCCTAATGCACGTCACACACATTGGGCGGCTGAGTGATCTAGTGGGAAGAGTATGTTACTACCAAGCTCAATTTCTTTGTTTCGATTCTCGGTAGCGGCGAAGTATTTCTGCATGCTTTCTATATTCCACGATGACTCGGTACACGACCTTCCTCAAATTCCGTTCGTTCTAAGAATGGGTAGTTCCACCCGGTACCACCCAAGTCATCTAGTGGTATTAGAGAGTCAAGTTTGTTCTTTCTATTCACATTTTTTACTTTCTGGTATTTGCATTATATCTGTACGTAGCGCGCGTGCACACACACACACACACACACACACACACACACACACACACACACACACACACTGCGACGGCCCTACCAACCGTCACAAAGATAAAAATTTTTAACAATCATCGCCGACCGAAGTCAGCCCTATGCTAACGCTTGCCAAAATCTGCCAGAGTACCAGTCACTGGACTATATTGTAAAAAACCTAACTCGCGGAGATTTAACCCTTTGGGTACTGTTTCCCGGGGAATGAATTCTTTTTAGGCATCTGAAAAGAAGGGACTGAAACCCCTAAAAAAGGCTTGAGAATCGCACTATTACATTTAGCTGCCACTTATTTACCGTACTAATCACATGATGTTATAATTTTAACACTTTTGACTCATTTCAAAGTGGAGCAAGTCGATCATCGTCCAACGTTGATCACATCTCTAGACCTACTGACTTTTCCCTCTTCCCTTTTCCCTCAGCCCTAAAAAGGGCTGGAAAGCTCCTTTTTAAATCTTCCAATAACACCTGAGATCCCTGATCCAATCAGCAACCTTCATTGAGAGTGACGTAGAATTATACGATCTACCCCTGAAAATGCTCTGACCCCTACGTCACAGTTTCCGGTGTTTATACAATTTTATATTTTAGTATTAAAATTCAAGTCTGGGCGTAACTTTTTAAATCTTGAGTTTTGGCGATTTTCTTATTCTTGATTTCTTTTTAATTTTTCGTTTTGCACATTTTTAAATGTCGATAAACGTTCTGCATTAATTTTGACTTTTCTTTTCTTTTTCCTGGTTGCTGCATTTATCTCCTTCAAATTCAAAATAATAAAAAAATACCCCCTTTAAAAAATGGCTTTACTTTATAAAGTTTCTTTGAATAGCTTCTTATGGCACTGTATTTATTTTTATTTTGTTTATTTCCAAAATTTAAAAATTTATATTTGTTAATTTTAAAAGTTCCATTGTAACGCTTGAATCCTCAATTTAATTCCGTTAAAATGCGCGCGCACACACACTCATACACACACAATCCTAATTGCTTTCTATTTAATAAGTTTGTCAGTCATGTAGTACAATTTTTCTAGCCTTAATATATTTTTCGAGGTTTTGCCAATATTTGTGTTTGTATTGGACGCAAATAAATATCTTTTTAATTGTTACTAAATTTTTAGTCTCAAATATAAAACGAATTTAGTTTAAGGATAGAAAGTTTGATGCTTGCAGAAGAATTGTTTTGTAGCCTGCCTAATGTTTGGGCAATACTTAGGCAATGGAGTGTAGAGACAGTACCACTTTCACATCTTACTACAAACAATCCTACTCATGCATAAAACATATCACTGTCGGACTGCAGGTTACAAGGGAGACGTACGTTAGCACTTCCCATTCTCCTTAAGGGTGCTCGTTAGCTTAAAAGCTGTTACAAGTACGTTTTTAATGACGCCGCCTTTTCACAAGACTTGTTGGCAAATTCCTTTCGAGTGCTTTCGTACGTACTCAGTAGTTACGGGAAGGACGTGTTGGTGGTGACGTTGTAATATGACTTCGGTCACGTGGGTATAGCCTACACGGCGGATGGGTATGGCAGAGGGTGGTTCACGGAACTACTTTGTGAGTTGAATCTACATCATTGAAAACTAAGGAAACACGTTCATAGAAACATAGGCCCGGATATAGTGTGTTACAGCGAGTGAAAGTTTTCAACTCCAATGAATTAGGCTCATCTGTCACTCTTAGGGCGTCAATAAATGGGCGTAATTGGTGATCTGTTATGACTGTTAACCTGTAAAAGCGAAGAAAGAGGAAATAATTTGCTGTGTTTCATTTAACGCAGAAACCTATCAGCTACAGGGTCAGTGATTTTGTTATTGCTTTAAAACGTTGAATAATATTTACGGAAAAATGTCCTTACATAATATTTAACCCCACATCCTGCAGGGTCCTGTTTTCCATCGTGACAACGTATTTTTTCAGTTCTTGTAGTAGTTAAAATTAATGACCAAAATCTTATTCAGTTTATGTATTTATATATATATATATATATATATATATATATATATATATATATATATATATATATATATACATATATATATATATATATATATATATATATATATATATATAATACGTTTTCTTGTTTAATAATTTAAAACAACATAGGTATTAAAATACAAGAATATTTATATCCAAGGCTTTTCGTTGGTAAACAGTACCAACATCATCAGGAATGAAAATTACAATAATCATGGTAATTGTAATTTTCATTCCTGATGATGTTGGTACTGTTTACCAACGAAAAGCCTTGAATATAAATTCATAAATATTCTTGTATTTGAATACATGTGTTGTTTTAATATATATATATATATATATATATATATATATATATATATATATATATATATATACATACTGTATGATGAATAGTTACTATCTGGAGTACATCCGTTCATTCTGCAATCCATAAATTCGCAGTTCCGACGTTTCCGACTTGCTCTTCTACTGTTGTTGGGTTCACCTCGTCAATGCTGGATGAGATTCTAGCGAAACGTCGGAACTGCGAATTTATAGACTGCAGCATGAACGGATGTACTCCAGATAGTAACTATTCATCATATTTTTCCATCCGTGAAGGAATACGTATCATCATATATATATATATATATATATATATATATATATATATATATATATATCACTTACACTTTTTTGTACTTTGACACGAATCTTACTTGATATATTTGGGACTCGACTTTCGAGAGCTGTATTACAGTGCTCTCATTTTCAAACATTGGAAGGGTACGGTGACCTTGTAGATTGTCACATGTATAACGGCGCTGTTCTGTTGTTTCACAGCACTTCTCTGTGTTAGAGTTAACTTTATCTATTAAGGGGAACAAATTATCATTTTTTGAGTTTATTTTAACGTATCTGTTTAATTATATTATTTTATGTATTGTCATTTTTTGGCCTTTGTTTCATTTTTCATTTAATGTATATTTGTATTGTAGAGGATATGTGGTTATTTTTGATAGCGCATTGTTTGCAATGAGTTGCTTTAAGTCTTTTTTTTATATTTGATTGAAAATAAAATTTATATAATATTAATATATTGTTTTTGACAACGGAGCATTCTGTGTAATAATTCCATTATTAAGTTTTTTTAGTTTGGTTTCTTTTATTCATTATATTTTTTGTATTTTTCTATGGTTTATTTATATTTTTGCTTTTAAGGGTTATCTTGTATCCCGCAGCCTGTATGTGAATGCTGTCCATTTTTGTGTGTGGTTCACGTTTTGGGTGTTTAATTTAGTTAATATTTTAAATTCTATTTTATTAATAATTTTTTTATTGTATTGTTTTTGTATGCTATCTGGTTTATTATTTGTTTTTCTTTTCCTCTCTCTTTATTTCTTTCTTAGGTTTCATTCAACATTCTATGTAAAAGTGAGTTGTGAGCCATTTCTTGTTGTGGGGGTGAAATGGTTTTATAAGTCGTTTGTTTGATAAAATATGAAAATTAAATGTAGGCACTCGTATTTTATAAGCTACCAAAACGTTTTTAGGTTGGTCTGTACATTACATATACTGCGTTTAACGTTTATTATAAAGACCTCCTAAGTAATGCCACTTTTGCCCCCCCCCCCGCTAATGCCGTGTCTGGTTAGAATGCTTTTCACACAACACGAAGTATAACAAACTGTTGATTTATTCATACGACAAGCATCGGCCTTGAGGTATCCCTGCTAGCGTGACAAGGGGTAATCGATATTCAGTGATGCCAGATGAGGGTTGAATCTGTTATTTACTCAAACTTCAACCCCTAACCAAATTTTAGGCTACGATAAACGCGGTTATTTATTGATAAATGTTTTTATTGACAAACTGTTTACTTTAATTTGCATCCCCATTGGTGGGCCGTATTCCTGGTTGTAGAGAGGGTTTTTATACAGGCTAATACTTTTTACCGCATGTAGTTTGTGTCACAGCAAATAAAACACAATGATGGTTTAAATTATATTTTAGTATACCCCGAGATATTGATGCCTCTCTCTCTCTCTCTCTCTCTCTATATATATATATATATATATATATATATATATATATATATATATATATATATGTGTGTGTGTGTATATATATATAGACCTATATATATATATATTTATTTATTTATATATAAATATATATATATATATATATATATATATATATATATATATATATATATATATATATACCGACGATTCCTTTTAAATTTCCAACTAAATTTATTCTCTAGCCTGATACGTTTATGTTATATATATATATATATATATATCGCAGTATGTTTTCTTGTGTATTAATAAAGAACAAAAGTCTAAATACAAATACAAGCCTTATAATTGAATTTACAATTCAAAGCTTTTTTGAATTGTTTAATATTCCTGATGATGTTTGTACTGTTAGCCAACGAAAAGCTTTGAATTGTAAATTCAATTATAATTCTTGTATTTGTATTTAGACTTTTGTTCTTTATATATATATATATATATATATATATATATATATATATATATATATATATATATAATCACATAAATAAAAAACCTTTTTATCTAAATTTGTTCGTACATTTTTATCGAGAGTAATCATCTTCAGAGGAAATTTTTACAAGAATAAGAAGTTGTTCTTATTACTTACATTTATTCAAAAGAAAAAAGTTACACAACAGTTGTTCTAAGATGTTACTGCCATATAAATGTTTATGTTACATTAAGAAATATGTAATTCTTTACATTCACACTTTCAAACAAATGTATTAGGAACTCAATTAGATTACTAGAATCCTAATCGATAGACTATATATATTCCAATGTTTTTGACAAGTTTTTTTCTTTGGTCGTCAAAAAATGTTTATTTAAAAACATCTATCAAGCTGATATTTTAGTGGTCAGCTCGTATTTTATTGTTTCCTGACATTGTCACGTTTAGATAGAAAAATACAACATTATTTGTTTGTGTCTGTATGTGTGTGCGCACGCGCGCTCGCGCGCGTGTGTGTGTGTGTATGTGTGCTCGCTCGCTTGTTGTATATTAACGATAAATAACTTTAATTCTTCTGAGAAACATTCCTTTTCGAAACATCCCGTCCTGCCCACTTTTCAAATTCTTTGAACAATTTATCTAGCTCTAATCGGAGTCTTTCTGAAATTCTTGCACATGTGTGCATTGCAACTGGAAGACCTAACCTAAAAATAGCCGGAATGATTGCGCAAAATATTTCCATCAAGGTTCGTACGCGTTTATTAGAGCCGGGTCCAGGAGTTGGGTGGATGCCAAGTGGTGTATTGATTTCTGCATTAGAGACGAGATGATTTATCCGAGGGCTGGTTTAGTTAAGTCAGCAGTATTCATTCTGCTGTAGATCTGGCGAGCTCCCTACCACCTGTAGATGCTTATAAAGAAATATGGGGTGAAAAAGAAGTGTTCGCTACCGAAGGTTGAATGAAATAGGCAAGCAATAGTTATTTGGGATTTAATATATTTTGGTTGTATTTTCCGGGTTTAAATAAAGAGTAGACATTTATTACAAATCCTGTTAAACTTATTTATATAAAACCAAGATAAACTACAGAACGCATCTCCGTCATAAAGCACAATACACTGGTTTTGCCACTGGATACACGCATTGTAGAAAAGGAAAATGGCGTAACAATTGTTATACTTATTTAAAAGTTTTATTTTATTAATTAAAAACGGAAATTGTATAATTTTGTGTATTCGAGAATAACTTTGCAAGTTAAACTTAGCCTAAATATTCTTTATTTTACGCAAAATGAGACACGTTTTTTAAAATGAATTTCTAAATGCCTTGTTGTTATTAAATGGCATATGTAACTTTCTGCAGTAGGCCTACAGTCTCATCCATTATTTATTGCAACATGTTGGGCCGTTGTCAACGTTACTGTTTGTAGGTGAAGGTCAAGGCAGACAGAAATCTTTAACTCTTTCTCCGTCTCGCCTTCGTCTGTCCGTCCTAGTATAAAAATATGCATCTACCACGCTCTGTAATGTTTCAAGTTGCTATTAATTATAATATACTACAAGTAAACAGCAGTAATACACCACACATCAACAACACACTGAGAATCATCAAATCGATGCAAATTGAAGTTTTATTTGTTTAGTTAAATTTATAGAATGTCTACTCTTTTAAAGATACAATTTAGACTTAGCCTATTTCTCTGCGCGTGCGTGTGTGCATGTATGTGTGTCAGGTCATGGGCGTACCCAGTAAGGAACAAAGGGAAGCTGTTTCCAAGGGTAATAATGACGAAATGAAACAAAATTAGGTAGGGCAAACCGCTCTGGGGCCTCTGAAACAATTGAAGAATACGACAGACCACGACACTGGTCGTGCCTTTAAGTTGTCATCAGAGAAATGGGAATCGCTTTTAATTCCTTTTGTTCCGCCATCAAATTACAAATCGGTTCTAATGCCAGCTGTTTAAAAACAAAAACCTAACAGCCGCTGGTTAGATCATTATAGTGAATGGTCGGTGCACTCAAGTCGCTTGACAGGTGCTATTTGTATACACTGTGTTCTGTTAGTACCTGCTATTGCTACAGTTGAAGGAGTTGTGGGACGATCACGGCAAGCCCATACTTTTAAAGATGTACACGAAGATTCCAGGAAGCCACACCACAAAACAGCTACTACATAAGCGTTTCTTGAAATTGCCTAATGTATTGTCCGATTATAAAGGTCACCGGAAGATGGTTGAGGAGAAAGAACAAATAATGTTATCAAAGATTTCTTGCATCTTATTTTGTGGAACTCTTGCTTAGAAAAAGGAAGGATATTAGAGGTTTTCTTTGACTTTTTAAATTTTAGAGTTGACTTTGGCGGTGAGACGCTAAAGACTCGCCTTTATCGTGCTAAAATGTTACAACTAAAATTCCATCTTACCCCTCTAGTTTGGATCACTCTAGTTTGGATACGCCGTTTAATAAGAAAGCTTAGGTTCAGTAAACAATTAAATCATCATTATAAACACACAATTAAACAAACATGTAAGATGAAGGGTTTTTACATGGCAACTTCCTAGAATCTACTTCTAAACTGAGCTCCCGCCCAGACATGATAGAAAGTTGCCGCCGCCAAACTATACTGTCGTGTTTTCCATTGACATTAAATCGCTGAGAGAAACCTGAAATCTTTGTATAAAATAACGACGTAGTAAACGTTTAGGTCGTACCTTTGTAGGTTATACCTTCACGGATCCTAAGATCTCGCATTGCAATAACACTAACGTTTACTCATCTTCAAGTTCTGTTGCAAGGTTACGATGAGGTTATGTTGTGCAGTAAACCAATAAGATCGTCAATGTATTGCTGTCACTTATGACTTGAACAAAGAACAAACAACCAAATATATTTTTGATTAATTTGAAGAAGGAGGACACAAATTATGGCTACATTAAATTTTCAATATCAATATAAATCTAGGTTCTGACTACTTGCGTCCGACCAAAGTAAATATTTTAAAAGTGAAGGCATTATTATTTTTTATAATATTATTAATTATAAAAATTAGACATTTACGACTAAGTAAATCCGTACTAAATTCAAAATACTGTGTGGTGATTTTTACATCCGAGCTTTTTTCGTACGCGGAGAACCCTGAGTGTGTCATTCTGAACTTTGACGTTTGTTTCCGGGTCGTACTGGAACACCCACGATCCATCGCCGGTAGTAACTTTGATGAGATAATTTTCATCTTCCTGAACGCGGTTTAAAATTTTTGCTAAATTTCCACCCGCAACAGTTTTTGTTCCGCATTCAAGACAATTGGCACCAGCTTTTCGCACACTCTCTTCATCCCAAGAGCCTCTGTTTCTATGGTGTGGACGGTTCCGAATGAAAGGTTTTTCTCCTCACTGATATAGGCGATGGTTAAACGCCTGTCAGTGTCAAAAACTGTTTTCACATTGGCCACGTAAGCATAGGTTCGAACAGTCGTCGAGCGTCCGACTCCGTGCTCCAACATTTTGTGCACTCAAAAACACTTGTGCGGCTCACTCCCCGTAAGCCTGTTTAATGAGTTCAAGTGTCTCGGACTCGGATTTCCCGATTTTAAAGCTAAACTTCACAGCGTAGCGTCGCTCGACTGTCTGCTCCATGCTGGCGCGATGCCACCATAAAAATCCACCTCATGTCTCAACACATATCCACAGGCGACGGAATGAAATAGCGCCTGAGTGGTGGGGAGATCCCTCTACCGAGTCTGACCATTCGGACCCCCTCCACCGCTCCGTTGAGGATACAGTCCCGATACTTATTGAATGGACCCTGTATATATAAATATATATATATATATATATATATATATATATATATATATATATATATATATATATATATATTTATATAAAGAACAAAAGTCAAAATACAAATACAAGAATTATATTTGAATTTACAATTCAAAGCTTTTCGTTGGCTAACAGTACCAACATCATCAGGAATATTAAACAATTCTGAATTGTTTAATATTCCTGATGATGTTGGTACTGTTAGCCAACGAAAAGCTTTGAATTGTAAATTCAAATATAATTCTTGTATTTGTATTTTGACTTTTGTTCTTTATTAATACACAAGAAAACATATTGCGATATTTATATATTTATATATATATATATTTAGATTATGCAACACTATTTTCTTGTATACACTTATCACTTTCACTTATGTACTTAAACAAGAATCTTACTTGGTATTTATGCTAGCTAACTTTCAATGGCTGGCTGTGCCGTCATCCTCGGGCATACTGAACAGGGTTTTTGTAGACTGCAGTCTACAAAAACCCTGTTCAGTATGCCCGAGGATGACGGCACAGCCATTGAAAGTTAGCTCGCATAAATACCAAGTAAGATTCTTGTTCAAGTACATAAGTGAAAGTGATATATATATATATATATATATATATATATATATATATATATATATATATATATATATATATATATATATAATTTCATTGACGACGTTTCAGTAATTGATTGATTTCCATCATCAGGCTAAATACATAATACTTAAATTAGAGAATTCATAAATTTTAATTATTACTAAAAACACAATAACATTACCTATTACATTTGCCACCAAATAAAACATATATATTTAGTAATTAATCCTACCAAGGAATAATACTCAGCGTCTGCAATAATATTATTTAAGAGGCATGTAACTTGCGCTTAACTTAATAGGTAATCTTATTGTGATATTTAGTAATGGTTTAAAATTATGTATGATCTATTTTATTGATTGTGTACTTAGGCCTGGTGATGGAGATAAACCAATCTCCGAAAAGTCGCTAATGAAATAAAATGTGTACGCTGTACTTCAATGTGAAATCAGCCGCCATTTTCCATTTCGCTTATATTGCTGCGAGGATAAACATGAATTAATAATTTAAAGACCCAATAATAAAATGCAAATTTCTATCACATATATATCTGTCCAAAACATGAAATTTAAATGATATTTGTTGCGTTTTAGAATGGTTTTCGATTGAAAGTAAATTCAAGGAATTAAAGAATTAAACATTTTATTGCTATTTTACATTAGCTTTAGTATTTCCTTAATTATACCATCGGACAACATAAAATCACAAAACTAAATATACAGACGGATGTTTACCGGTTGCAGAACTGGATAATATTATTGCAATTTTTATTTATTGTTTTTTTAATGTTAATTGCATTTTTAATATTTTTTGTGTTTAAATATATCATTGATTTTCTTTAAATGCTACTTGATTTCACAAACCAAAACGAGCTGGAATAAAAAATAGAATAAAAATTTAAATTCGACTCATATGAGTCACAAATACTAGCTGATGTATAAATACGTGGAATTAATAAATTATGTTTCTAACTCCGAGTTAGAACGTTTTACAAGAGAGTATTTTGTAGCCAAGAAACGTGAGACGTGACTGCAAGGCCTATGCCACTACTGTGTTACTGATGAAGGTCAGTGAATACGGATCAATACAGACTAAATGCTCGACGTAGTTCTCGCTTTCTCTGCTAGAATTCGCGCCAGGGTAGTTTTATAACCTAGCATCACACATATGGGCTTTTGTGGGGATCAATATTGCAAATTTTTAAAAGTGTTACAAAAATAACGTCAAAAATCAGGGATTAAAACTTCAGGCGCGTATCCAGCGACTTGCTTTGCATTATATATAAATATATATATATATATATATATATACATACACACACACACACACACATATATATATATATATATATATATATATATATATATATATATATATATATAATATATATATATAATATATATATATATATATATATATATATAGGGGAACCTGGGGCAGAACGGAAACGCTAAGGTAAAAATAGGAGTGGTGAGCTAATTAATGACCGAAAAAACCTGAAAAAAATAATTTATATTCTCTTATTATTTATTAATGTATTATGATTGCGAATAGAAAAATTAAAATAAACGTCTTTGCAGTTAAAAGAGAAATTTGGAAAATGGTAAATGGTCCATTCTGCCCCGGTCCCGGGGCAGAACGGAACCTTCATCATAAAACCTTAGAACACAGCAGCAGTTGAAAAAAATAACTTTATTATTTGTTTTTTTTACTAATAACTAACAAATACAAACAATTTATTAACGACATGTATAAAATTTTGTTAAAAGAGGTGAAAATATAATATTTATAAATAATATTTTTAGTGAAACAAAAGCAATATTCACACTTAATGTTCATTTTTGCATTACTGTTCTGAAAAAACCCTAATAACTTAGACAGCTAATTAAAAAGATGTAAATTTAGGCGTAATATTTCCTAGTGACATTAAAGACAAAAATTAGATAAATTTTATGTTGAACCCTAAAAATTAACAAAATTTAAGATAGCCTAAAAAATTAGACATTTTCATAAGCAATTCTATAGTAATTCTTACTAATTCATTCTTATTCAAGCAACACAATTTCCACAAGTGTGTGGATCATCATCATCGCTGTCGACTCCTGCACATGAATTGTGAGCCCACTTATGACATGAAGCACAGGCAACCCAACCTTCAGTAGATGTTGAATACACATCACTGCAGTAGACGCACTTAGTATCGCTGTCATCTTCTTCACTGCTGCCACTTGTTTCATTTCTTTCTTCTTCTTTTTCAGGTTGTTTCTTTTCTGCAAAATCTTTTATCTTATTTATTTTTCCAATCTTATTTTTTATTCGAAATTTCAACCTCTTCTTAGCTTTCTCTTCTTTTTCTTCCACCTTTTGTTTAGACATTTTAATAGACGTTTCAAGTTCAATCTTGTACGGAGACGAGGTCAGTATCACAGCTCGTCCTTTTTTTCTGGTTACTCGTCGTTTTTCTCTTTGTAGCATCTTTGGAACAGCAACGAGGGCTTGTGGCGAAACATTTGGAAACGAGGTCGAAATCGATAGCTTACTACTGGTAGGGCTAACATAGGTATTCAATGGGTTGGATAGGGCATCACCACTTGTCTGCACTAAAGAATTAGATGTGCTAGGTTCGTTATCGAGAAGAATGTTTGTTGGCTCGGAAGGCAGAAAATCTGCAGATGTGAAGATATCGATGTTAACAGGCCAAATACCAGTAGCTTCAAATCCTTTAATAGCCGTTCGCATGTTTGCCGTACTTAAGAAAGCGGAACCAAAAAGAGATGCTACTTGCCAAAGGGTAATAACTTTACCTGGATTGGATCTTAGCCATTTACGTGTTTCTTCCTCATAATATGAACTGATTGGTTTCATAACAGAAACATCAAGCGGTTGCAACTTATGAGAAGCATGGGGTGGAAGACAAAGCATCACAACTCCATTGTCTCTCGCAAAATCGATGACTTTGATATTTTTCGTGTGTGTGGAATGACCATCTAAAATCAATAAAGCAACGTTATCTTTAGTTGCTCTTGAAAACTCGACGAACCTTTTGAACCAGTTTGAAAATATGTCTGTCGTTATCCACCCTGTTTCATGGCATTCTGCCCAACCTCCAGGTGGCAAGCCAAGCTGAAATTCGTTTTGCATCCTTTTCCGAGGAAATATCAGCATTGGAGGCATGAAGGAACCGGCTGCCGAAATACATATCTCAGCTGTTATTGTTTCTCCTCGTTCAGAAGAAGTTAAGACACCGACTTGACGTTTTCCCCTTGGAGCAATTATTTTTGTATGCCCTTTAGGGTTAACGGAAATACCCGTTTCATCGCAGTTAAAAATGCGATCAGCTGTCAATTTATGTTTGTCGACAATTTCAGTAAGCAAACTAAAAAACCTTTCAACATTTGGTCGGTTGAACCCCATCGCTCGTGCCCCAGACGTCGCCTCAGGTTTCCGGATACTCAACTCGGGATGTCTGGTAAGAAAGTGGCTCATCCAATCCTCACCAGCCATCTTCTTCAATTGGTTGAAGGGATGGGTTAACTTGTTTTTATCCGCTAACTGAAATGCAAGAGCACGGAAATCCTTCATTGTTAAGCCAAACAACCTTCCTTCCATGTCCTTTATGTATTCAACAAGTTCCAACTCTTGTTCAGATGTGAATACACATTGAAATTTTCCCTTCGATTTGTCTATTAGAAAACTGTCATCCTTTATTTTTTTCTGGACGGCCCTTTGTAATGTGGTTTTTGGGACATTAAACTGCGTACAAGCTCTACGTAGCCCCATATCTTTTTTCAATACAGCAGCGATAGCTTGTTCCATATTTTCTATTGGCCATTCTTGACGGTTTGTCTTGCGTACATAATTTCGAACCATCTGTAAACAGAAAAGAATAAATAATTTTTCTGCCAGCGATATGATTTAACATCCTACCGAAATTTATTTGAAATGAATCAATTAATAAAAATTATGTAGGTTACATTTATACTGAGATGCAAATAATACTGATACAAGTTATGAAAAATATCTATAGAGAAAGAGAGAAAAATTAAGATCCGGGGCGGAACGGAACCTCGTTCTATTTTGCCGCGGTCCGTCCTGCCCCATAGGTTGTGGTCAGCTACAGTACTAATTTTTCTAGAATGGCCAATGAAATACAGAACAATAACTAAATATAAATACAATGCAAGATATGTTTTACAAGAATACCAAAAATAACTTAAACTATAAACTAAAATGTTTGTCTTACCTTGGTTTTAAATGTAGTCACTTGTTACAATAAAATACCGAAAACAAACAAAAACGTAGTCACACGATGAACGAACACTGCACACTGCTAAATATGGCGTCGATCACTTCGTTACAGATGATATAATAGTTCCTGAAGGTTTTGCTAGAGTGCATCATAGTACGGTGAAATAACATGGTAGTTCCGTTCTGCCCCCGGGTTCCGTTCCGCCCCGGGTTCCCCTAATATATATATATAATATATATATATATATATATATATATATATATATATATATATAATATGTGTGTGTGTGTGCGCGCGCGCGCGTGCGTGTATGTAAAAACATAGAGCAGAAAAAGTTCTTCCTACGTTTGCGTTAGAAATCGGTAACGTGATAAAGATTCGTAGCAAATTAGACTTTTTAATAAATAATTATTCCAGTTTCGATAACACTTATGGCTAGAGAATATTAATAATTTCATAATAAGCTATTATTATAAAAATGGTTTATTAAATAATATAAGTAGTTATTCTTCCAACACGAATAATTCCGGAGTCAACTGCGAATATTACGCTTGCAAAATTACGTATTGAAAATCATATGTTCGAGACTAAGCTTCACTAGCGCTATCTGTTGTTAAAACGTTTAGACGTTTACGAGGGTATGCCGAGGGATACGTCACATTTTCGAATTAAAAATTAAAATTTTATTTTTTATTCACAATAAAAGACGAATTAACTTAAGTAAAAGTCTAATTTAATAGAAAGTCCTAATTTAATAATATATTGTCGATTTACGCAATTGAGCGCGTATTATACATTACACATTCCATCAATAAATTCATAAAGTTTTATTTAAGTTGAAATGTTTATATTTTTATTACTCTCATTCACTTTCTGTTCTCTTATTTAAATATATTTCATACGTTGTAATGAATTCTCCGTTACACTATCACAGAAGTTTTACAAATCTTACAATAGTTTCGAAAATGTTTCATCTGTTTTTAAATTCTACTCCAAGTCGAGGTTAGCCAGGGAGCATTTGGAAATCTTTAAAAACTTTATTAGCTTAGTTTCTTACAAAAATACTACAAAATAAAATAAAAAGTCACTTAATAAAATACACTTCTGATGATATACCACAATCCTTTATTGTATTTTCTCTTTAGTACAGTTTTCCGTGAGTTCTTTGGTTACTGAAAACTTGCGTAGATTTCGTAAAACATTTTGTTTTGTGAGTGTAAAGTTATCAGCCTTACAAAGTTCTGATTCAAAAAAGGCAGCAGCGGTTAATGTGACATCCCCAGGTATTAAAATAGCCTACAATGCAATGACGTTAGTAACAAGATTACAATAGCACTATTGTAAATAATCCCAATACTACACTACTAATACACAAACTAACCAGGCTTTGAGCTTACGTAAGTTTCGAAGGTCATGGCATCATCATCAGAGGGTCTTATTGGAATAAAAAAAAGGCTAGACAGTTTAATGCAATAGACTTACAAAATAGACTGACCATGAAATCTTGCTATCAGTACCGGTCAAAGCAAGGTGCATGGGGGCGTAAAGGATTTCCATAATTATAGGAAATTTAAAAAAAAAATACTTGTAGGAACTAAAAAAAACTAAGCAAACATGTAGGGATATGCAATAGAGTGTATGTATAGAAAAAGTTCCGAATTTTTCATTTCCTGAAAATGTATAAAATGAATAATATGCTTGATTAGACTCAATAGACCCTTGGTACTTTACAATATATTGTACTTAACATCTTCATAAAACGATGTAAAATATTGCGCTTTTTCTAGGATTTTTTTGTGTTTTTATACATTTTGATTTCTTGAGCGAAAAAAACTTTTAGAAGATTAACTTCAGCCTTCTTTACTCTTTTTCACGAGTAGCATGTACCCTACTATTTCTCATGACATGCGACTGGGATGGGGTGGATTTTTTTGTTTTCCGCCGTTGCCGGTAAGTGCTGCTACTTTCAGACGTTAGTATAAAAAAATTTTTTATCTAGTCCTATAGGTCCTATAGTAAAAGTTATAATAATGTCTAATAATGTTTTTTCACTGAAGTTTTCCAACTAAATATAACATATTTAAAACCAAGTTTAAAGTAGGCTTAGGCCTACGTTTTAATAATGCAAAACCTATTTCAACTACCACATATGTCAAAATAAATGGTACTGTAACAGTTTTAAGATTTTATTTTACTTCGTTTTTTTTATTTACATAGTTTTACAAACACATACGAGTAAAAAGAAGCTAAATCGGGTATATAGGCTACATGTTATAGGCTAAATACCCTCCGTTTAATTTGAGGCAACACTGATACCGTTCTTGAGGGATTTACATCATTTTTGTGAAGAGGGGTTGCTCCATTCTCGTTATACACATGATTAGTTTCACCTCTAGTTGGTTGGTGGGTTATTACGAAAAATCTTCTCCGTCATCATTCCCCAGACGTAGGCGTAAAGTGGTGTAAGATCGGGGAGCTGGGTAAGGAAAGTTTGTTCTAAGGGAGATGAAGCGGTTGCCAAAAGTTTCTTGAAGGGTAGCAAAGCTGTCAAAGACAGGTTTTGGACACAACAAAATCTCCTGAGGTCTCCTATAAAACCACCAAGAATGGCCATATATCGGTCATTCTACTAAAGGTGATTCAGATTCAGTACTGTTTGCTTTTACACTCACGGTATTTTACCTTTACAAGGGCGCAGAAAGAAATCTTGCCCGAGTACATGATAAATCTTAAGGCCGGCGCTGTCTATGGCAGTCACGTATGTCGCTCACACCATTAAACAATCTATTAGGAACCTATAAAGTTGTCATAACTTTAAATATTTTTTTAATGTCTTTACAGTGATCCTAGATATTTACTTAACCTCTGTTAAATGGAACTATAGTGAATACTTAGTGAACTGTTTCAACTGCGGTGAACTGTAGAAACTATATTGACCGCCCTTTGTGACTCATAAAAGGGCCTTATGAAACTCACGGTATTTCTTAGCAAAAGTGAATTTAATAAGTAAATACATTGTGAACCGGTCGCGGTGCTGGAGCGGCTGCTGCAGTATGCCCCCCGACATGTGCTCCTTCTGCCCCATCAAGAAGAATCCCCCCAACAAGAAGCTGGTAAGGTTCCACTCTGTGGTCGATACGTTCTCCATATCTGAGTACAATTCTGCTGTCCATAGGGTAAGTGCTGTAGCCTATACAGAGATTTTTTAAAAAAATGTTTAATTCTTATTTTCAATTAGCCTATTGCATAAATTAAATGATTTTTTTCTTGTGAAAGGTTTTAATGCAAAGTTTATTATCCTTGTATTACAGATATTGCAAATAAGTCAGTTACAGCCATGGGCGCCCATATGAAGGTTTGTTGGGAGAGGAGCAGTATGTGTATGCTAAACAAACTAAGCAGTTAAAAACATTCAAGTTTTAACCTTGGTTAATCTATTACTACTTATAAAGTACTAGGCCGCAGTATATCCTATAAAGAATATTATTCTAATTACTCGTATCTTTTATTAAAAAACAATAATATGTAAATACTCACGGAAAACACACATTTTTTGTATAATAATATTTTAGTCATAAGTCATGTTCTACAACTCATTAATTTTTCAAAACAACTTTCTCGAAGGGTCTGCATATGACGCTTGAATATTTATTTTGTTTTTCAAATCTGGGAGTGAGGTAGGGGGGGCCACGGTCTATGGGTTTGGGCGCCCATCCATGTAGTTTCATGTAGGGCGTGTGTAAGTTTATCCTTTCTGAACGTCCCTCAATCATTACTAAGCGCCTATGTGTATTGCGTATGAGACATGTAACCCTAGTTATAGCAGACCATAAGGACTGACGGCAGATGTAACACTAAACCGTAGCCTATTTCTGATTCTTTCATTGTTTGTAGCCTACATGTCTTTAAAAAACCACTACTATTTGTCTTACTAATCATGTTTACCCTCGCAGAGATTATTGTTTAAGCAAATGCGGTTGATTTGCGAGTCAGGTACAACAATTTATTTAAACAGACAAAATTTCAATAACAGCTGCGTTACCGTCATAATGCATGTTTAATTGTTATGTTGGTAATATGTAAGAATTTTTGACGTTGCCCATTTCAGTGTTTTTGTAAAGTTTTATAATTATAAGAAATTTCATTGTAGCTATGTTTATTTGTGAACTATTGTTATTATTGTTGGAAATTTTAATTGTGTCCTTATGTATTAACCTAAAAGGCCTGATTAGCTATTACCTCAAGATAACGTATTATTGTAGGATGGTTTGTTTACGCCTTCTTAAAGTTTTAACTTTATTCAGGTAAATCAGAAGAAAAAACATTCTTAAAACTATTTTCCAAAAATAAACTAGTTAGTTAATTTTCAATGCGTTTTACTGATAATTCAAGTGCAATTTATTGACATTGGGTTGTTTGTGGGCCACAGCTTGTCACTGGTGATACTCTTTGTTTGAAAACTTTGTTTCATGGTTTATTCAAGATTTTTCGTTAATATTTAATCTTTTAAACCTTTATTGCCAGAAATAAACCCAAACCTTCAAAACGGAATAATTTTGCAAATACTAATTCAATTTATTATTAGTCTACTCATTTGTTAAATGCAACGAACTGTACACCAATCATATATCATCTTTTCATTTTGGTGGATGATATATTAATTGAATGCGATGTTTTATCCTGAAATATATCCTGGAAAATTCTGACGTTCACCGAGTATCCCGAAGTTGCTTGTCCCGGTAGATAGGGGGGGGGACTTTTATATTACCTTAGGTTTATCTGTGTTACATATAGGCCTAAAACTTTATCCTTTACAATTGTAGAATAAATTACCTACGAAATGCAAGTGTTGTATATATATATATATATATATATATATATATATATATATATATATATATATATATATATATATATACTAAATATGGTGATAAGTTTTCTTGTAAATACTTAATGAATTAAAATATTTCAAATAAATACAAGAATAGTTTTAAATTATATATTATTCAATAATATATGCCTATATATATACATACATGTACATACTTTAAATAAAAACTAAGCATTGTAACTGCAAAAAATAAATAAATGTTAAAACTGGTCTTGCTTCCAAGATTTGGATGAAAACGTTCTCTGTCTAGTTGCCTTAGAACCAAGACACCGTCTCTCAGTATTATTATTCATTTCTTAGAAAAGCAAACATGGCCGTTTCAAGAAACAAGTTTCTTCTTGTGGCTTCGACCTTGGTTCGAAGATAGCCATTGGCCCCCCACTCTCTCCCAACAATGAGCCACTCAGCTGATGTGCTATATCGCTGCTAAATGCCTAGTTGTTAGTTTAATAGCAAGTTGTGAGTAGGTTTTATTTTGCTTGTGTTGAACATAAAGTGCTTTAATTTTGTGTGAAATGAATTTTATTATGTAACAGACGTCTGTAAAAGGTAATACTGTATTTAATATGTTTAGCATATACTCGTAGAATAAGTTTACACAACACGTGTATGTAAAATGAAATATTTTACGAAAGTAACATAACCTCACTTTTAGTAGGTTTAATTACTTTTTGTTTTGGTAATATTAATATAATGTTCCAAGTATTATCTCGAAACTTATATTTTATTATTTCTTCAGTAATAAAGTTTAAATAGAAACTAAGTGTTTTTGAAATAAGTCTATTTCTTTAGCGTAGGCCTAATGTTGGTAATTCAAGTATACAATGTTGGTAGGCTTTATAATGTATGAAGAAACTATTACGGTTGTTATAGTAAATGTTTTTTTTTACCTCTAGAGCTATTTATTTCATCTTTGGGAATAACTTGAATAATTTCAGGAAAAATGTAACTGTTTTATATCTCTTAAAACTACGAACGTAATAGGCCGAGGCCTACTTTTGCAACAAAATTATAATATTCCCGCATTGCTTGGCTACTGCTTACTGAGCCTACTTTTATTATGTGATTATTTTTCCTTCTGTAAATATTTTGTAACAGATTTTTAACAAGTTGGTAGGCCTATTCAGAGGGAATGCAGCTGTTTAAAAATAAAGAACTTTATAGAGAGAGAAATGTAGCCTACATAGCCTAAAAGTACAAGTTAGCCGAGGTACAAATTTGATATTTAAACTGATGGTTTTTAGTTCATACTGTTTGCTGTCAATATTTTAATGGTTGAAATATTTTATTTGAAATTACTTTATTATTTTTATTTAAAAATTTAATTATTTTTATTCAAATTATTTTAATTAAGAATATAAAAAATATATGGCCACTAATTACTTGGAATAATTTACTGAGGTTTATTATTAATAAATAGGCTATTTCACTCAAAAAACCTCTAACTGCAAATTTTTTTTATTCTTGTCTGATGTAAATTTCATTTACAAAGTAACCCTCTTTAGAGGCATGACAATATATAACCCATAGTGTCTGAAGATGGTTACTTTGTAACTAAAATGTACGTAAGACTAGAATAAAAATATTTGTGGTTAGTGGTTGTGTGTTCTATTTAATACTACTGTAGAGCCTATACAGTTTATGATGAATAATCATGTGATTAGAAATACCGGTGACATTAGGCTATAACTTTTTGTATTTATGCTTTGAAACAAAATACGTTCAGGCTTACATCATAAAATGTTACTTGAACTTTTTCCCCCCTAATATTTCCTCTAGTAAAAGTACTTTTGTAAACTGTTTATTATCAATTGCGTTTTTAAATAAAATTTTTACTTTTAGATGTACCCTAGTCATAAGTCGGGAAAATAATTTCGCACAATATATTTTTGAAAATTGAAAAATTAGCTGCTTGTATTTAGGAATAATTAGGCCTATCTAACAGAAGTGACATTTTTTTTTATGAAAGGCATTTTACTACAAACAGGGGTAGCATATTAAATATGTAAGTTAACATGCTTTATAAGGTTTTATGTCATATTTAGTGTGTAGGTAGGCTTATTGCTGTAAATCGGCATCATAATATAGCCTATCTTATACAGCGATCTGCAGTAAGTGGATTATAACCTATCTTATACAGCGGATCTGCAGTAAATGGATTATAGTATATCTCAGGCGCGTATCCAGCGACTTGCTTTGGGGGGGGGGCGATCGATGCATTATATATATATATATATATATATATATATATATATATATCCCTATGTGTGTGTGTGTGTGTGTGTGTGTGTATAGACTATATATACACACATATATATATATATATATATATATATATATATATATATATAATATGTATGTGCGCGCGCGCGTGCGTGTATGTAAAAACATAGAACAGAAAAAGTTCTTTCTACGCTTGCGTTAGAAATCGGTAACGTGATAAAGATTCGTAGCAAATTAGACTTTTTAATAAATAATTATTCCAGTTTCGATAACACTTATGGCTATAGAATATTATTAATTTCATAATAAGCTATTATTATAAAAATGGTTTATTAATTAATATAAGTAGTTATTCTTCCAACACGAACTATTCCGGAGGCAACTGCGAATATTACGCTTGCAAAATTACGTATTGAAAATCATGTTTTTTTTCTACCCGGGTCTGAGCCCCCAAAACCCGCCCTGCCCTCGTGGCAGCCAACCTCTAGCGAGCTACCTTCATCTCACATGCGCATGCGGTTAGTATCCCTACCGCGAATGAAGGAAATGGGATTGATTGCCCATGTACCAAGCTCATAAGCTCTTTCCATGGAGACCTCTTCTTCTGCTGCCTACTCGAAACTGAAAAGGCATGCAATCAAATGATTACTTCCGTTGGGGCTAAGACATTGAAAATCATATGTTCGAGATCAAGCTTCACTAGCGCTATCTGTTGTTAAAACGTTTAGACGTTTACGAGGGTATGCCGAGGGAATTATACATTTTCAAATTAAAAATTAAAATTTTATTTTTTATTTACAATAAAAGACGAATTAACTTAAGTAAAAGTCTAATTTAATACAAAGTCCTAATTTAATAATATATTGTCGATTTTTAACCCAAAGTTCTTGAGGCGATCGCCCCATCGCCCCCCCCTTGGATACGCGCCTGTATCTTATACAGCGAATCTGTACCGAGAGTAGTAGGCTATAGCCTATCTTATACAAAGGTTCTCCAGCAAGACTAATAGGCTATAGCCTATCTTATACAATGGTTCTCCAGCAAGACTAATAGGCTATAGCCTATCTTATACAGCGGATCTCTAACGAGAGTAATAGGCTATAGCCTATCTTATACAGCGGATCTCCAGCAAGAGTAATCGACTATAGCCTATCTTATACAGCGGATCTCTAGTAAGAGGAATATAGCCCATCTTATACAGCGGATCTCTAGTAAGACGAATATAGCCCATCTTATATAGCGGATCTCCAGCAAGAGTAATCGACTATAGCCTATCTTATACAGCGGATCTCTAGTAAGAGGAATATAGCCCATCTTATACAGCGGATCTCTAGTAAGACGAATATAGCCCATCTTATATAGCGGATCTCCAGCAAGAGTAATCGACTATAGCCTATCTTATACAGAGGATCTCCAGTAAATATAGCCCATCTTATATAGCGGGTCTCCAGCAAGAGTAATCGACTATAGCCTATCTTATACAGCGGATCTCTAGTAAGAGGAATATAGCCAATCTTATACAGTGGATCTCCAGTAAGAGGAATATTGCCCATCTTATATAGCGGATCTCCAGCGAGAGTAATCTACTATAGCCTATCTTATACAACGGATCTCTAGTAAGAGGAATATAGCCCATCTTATACAGTGGATCTCCAGTAAGAGGAATATAGCCCATCTTATATAGCAGATCTCCAGCAAGAGTAATCGACTATAGCCTATCTTATACAGCGGATCTCTAGTAAGAGGAATATAGCCCATCTTATATAGCGGATCTCCAGCAAGAGTAGTCGACTATAGCCTATCTTATACAGCGGATCTCTAGTAAGAGGAATATAGCCCATCTTATACAGTGGATCTCCAGCGAGAGTAATAGGATATAGCTCATCTTATACAGAGGATCTCCAGTAAGAGGAATATAGCCCATCTTATATAGCGGATCTCCAGCAAGAGTAATCGACCATAGCCTATCTTATACAGCGGATCTCTAGTAAGAGGTATATAGCCCATCTTATACAGTGGATCTCCAGCGAGAGTAATAGGATATAGCTCATCTTATACAGAGGATCTCCAGTAAGAGGAATATAGCCCATCTTATATAGCGGATCTCCAGCGAGAGTAATAGGATATAGCTCATCTTATACAGAGGATCTCTAGTAAGAGGAATATAGCCTATCTTATATAGCGGATCTCCAGCAAGAGTAATCGACTATAGCCTATCTTATACAGCGGATCTCTAGTAAGAGGAATATAGCCCATCTTATATAGCGGATCTCCAGCAAGAGTAATAGGATATAGCCCATCTTATACAGCGGATCTGTAGTAAGAGGAATATAGCCCATCTTATACAGTGGATCTCCAGCGAGAGTAATAGGATATAGCTCATCTTATACAGAGGATCTCCAGTAAGAGGAATATAGCCCATCTTATACAGTGGATCTCCAGCGAGAGTAATAGGATATAGCTCATCTTATACAGAGGATCTCCAGTAAGAGGAATATAGCCCATCTTATACAGCGGAACTCCAGCGAGAGTAATAGGATATAGCTCATCTTATACAGAGGATCTCCAGTAAGAGGAATATAGCTCATCTTATATAGCGGATCTCCAGCAAGAGTAATAGGATATAGCCCATCTTATACAGCGGATCTCTAGTAAGAGGAATATAGCCCATCTTATACAGTGGATCTCCAGCGAGAGTAATAGGATATAGCTCATCTTATACAGAGGATCTCCAGTAAGAGGAATATAGCCCATCTTATATAGCGGATCTCCAGCAAGAGTAATCGACTATAGCCTATCTTATACAGCGGATCTCTGGTAAGAGGAAAATAGCCCATCTTATACAGCGTATCTCTAGTAAGAGGAATATAGCCCATCTTATACAGTGGATCTCCAGCGAGAGTAATAGGATATAGCTCATCTTATACAGAGGATCTCCAGTAAGAGGAATATAGCCCATCTTATATAGCGGATCTCCAGCAAGAGTAATCGACCATAGCCTATCTTATACAGCGGATCTCTAGTAAGAGGTATATAGCCCATCTTATACAGTGGATCTCCAGCGAGAGTAATAGGATATAGCTCATCTTATACAGAGGATCTCCAGTAAGAGGAATATAGCCCATCTTATATAGCGGATCTCCAGCGAGAGTAATAGGATATAGCTCATCTTATACAGAGGATCTCTAGTAAGAGGAATATAGCCTATCTTATATAGCGGATCTCCAGCAAGAGTAATCGACTATAGCCTATTTTATACAGCGGATCTCTAGTAAGAGGTATATAGCCCATCTTATATAGCGGATCTCCAGCAAGAGTAATCAACTATAGCCTATCTTATACAGTGGATCTCCAGCGAGAGTAATAGGCTATAGCTTATCTTATACAGCGGATCTCCAGTAAGAGGAATATAGCTGATCGTATACAGCGGATCTCTAACGAGAGTAATAGGCTATAGCCTATCTTATACAGCGGATCTCCAGTAAGAGGAATATAGCTCATCTTATATAGCGGATCTCCAGCAAAGGTAATAGGATATAGCCCATCTTATACAGCGGATATCTAGTAAGAGGAATATAGCCCATCTTATACAGTGGATCTCCAGCGAGAGTAATAGGATATAGCTCATCTTATACAGAGGATCTCCAGTAAGAGGAATATAGCCCATCTTATACAGCGGAACTCCAGCGAGAGTAATAGGATATAGCTCATCTTATACAGAGGATCTCCAGTAAGAGGAATATAGCCCATCTTATACAGCGGAACTCCAGCGAGAGTAATAGGATATAGCTCATCTTATACAGAGGATCTCCAGTAAGAGGAATATAGCTCATCTTATATAGCGGAACTCCAGCGAGAGTAATAGGATATAGCCCATCTTATACAGCGGATCTCTAGTAAGAGGAATATAGCCCATCTTATATAGCGGATCTCCAGCAAGAGTAATAGGATATAGCCCATCTTATACAGCGGATCTCTAGTAAGAGGAATATAGCCCATCTTATACTGTGGATCTCCAGCGAGAGTAATAGGATATAGCTCATCTTATACAGAGGATCTCCAGTAAGAGGAATATAGCCCATCTTATACAGCGTATCTCTAGTAAGAGGAATATAGCCCATCTTATACAGTGGATCTCCAGCGAGAGTAATAGGATATAGCTCATCTTATACAGAGGATCTCCAGTAAGAGGAATATAGCCCATCTTATATAGCGAATCTCCAGCAAGAGTAATCGACTATAGCCTATCTTATACAGCGAATCTCTAGTAAGAGGAATATAGCCCATCTTATACAGTGGATCTCCAGCGAGAGTAATAGGCTATAGCTTATCTTATACAGCGGATCTATAGAAAGTGGATATAACCTAATTATTTTTGTTGTTCAGGAACAGGCCTACTTTTAACCGTTCTAAATATGAACTAGTTAGGCTACCTTGCAAACAGCTCCTGTAGGCTACCCTTGCACACCCTCCACAATATGATTACGCAAACAATAGACTTTCTGCCGTGCTTTGTTCCCTATTTACAAAGTTTTAAACTAATTATCCTTCCCCAACAAAGCCTATAAATTCACCCCGCATCACATCCTACCCCCGAGGTAACGCTTTAATACCTGCATCACCCCTAGAACGTGCGGCTTAGGATTTGCGTCCTGATCGATGGAGACTGCAATGCGAGTAACAATACACGTCGAGCTAATTAATTGTAAATGTAGTTCTGTCTCGTGATTGGTGGAGTTTTGCCTTGTAATAGCCTACCTTGAGATAATAGTCTACCATTAGTTCGCTGGATCTACACATGTGTTACTTATAAATACTATCTAAACAGGGGGAATCGTTTAAAACGTTGGTTGCCCTTTTTCTTGAATTTAGAAAACATGCTCTAACCTCAACGCTCCAAGTCACACGTAACTGTCAAAGAAGAATGTACCATTTGGCCTATGTCAGAATAATACAACATACTGACGGGCCTAAAGGTAAACAATTGATTAACTAATTTCACAAACACAGGTCTGTTAAAGATCCACACTATATTTTATTACATTTTACGAAGGTTTAATAAAATATAGTTACAAAGAATTCATTTAATTTTAGTAGAGAAAACGAAATAGACTAAACCTTAGCAACATAAGGTAATTTATTAACAAGCGAAGTGGTGATAAGTGTATTTTGGTATAGCCTACTTATAGCCTACGAATATGCATCGCGGCTCGGAAGAAGAAGGCAGTTTCAAGCAGGCCGTGAGTTTACGTCGTCGATTGGTATTTTTCTAATCTTGTGTTAATATCATAATCTTGTCTAAATGTTACGGAAGTTAATTTTTTATATTTTTTTCAACCAAATCTATTTAGATAATTGCCAGTGTTTTAATATAGCTTTATATTAATGTGATGTAACATAATGCGGTAATTCTTCAACAATTTATTAATACAAAAGTTGTCTATATTTGTCAAGTGAAGTTATTTTTATGTTCCAATACTTAACGAAACTTTTAAGGAATATCTATGGTTACCGAGGCCTTAGATACTGTGCGGGTCCAACCTCCGTGTGTTTGCTAGGAATTCGAGGAATGCGTAAACACAGGCTAAGTGAGGGTAAAGCTACTACCCATAAAAAAACATCTATTCAAATACTGATAACATGTACTTACGTATTACAGTGGCCTAGCAAGTGTGCTTTCTGCGTCACTGATGCTGGAATCGCTGTCACTGGTAGTATCGTCTGTACTGCTGTCGTCTTGAGTATTAATATTAATTATTAGGTCGTCTATTACATCTGATACTATGCCATCAGTTTCCCAGTAATATTTCTCAAGGTCTTCGACTTTGTTGCAATATCCGATCCAGTCATTTTCTGTCACTTCTTCTATTCCCAGTTCGGTTAATTCCTGTAACCTTATTTAACTTAAGTTGCCGTCAGGGTTGTGTTCTCTCACAAAATTCTTTATTTTAGCCCAAGCTAGTTCGATAGGGTTTAGGTCACACATGTAAGGTGGAGTTCTAACGACAGTATGTCCTAAACTACAGAGAAACTGGTCTATTTTAAAAACTTTTTCTTTCGGTCGGTGAATGTTAATTAAAGGAATGAGCTCTTCTTTTTTCATTGTTTCGTTACAGTTAATACCACGTTTCCTCAAAAAATTTATCATTTCCATTTTTACTGAGTATTTGGTTGGAAACTTTTCTGCTAGAGCAGAATGATAAGGTGCATTGTCCATTATAATTACAGAGGCGGGTGGAATGTTTGGCAAAAGCATCTCTTTGAGCCACTTCTCAAAATTATTTTGGTTCATTTGACCGTGATAGTCACCGGAAGTGGTTCCTGCCTTATAAAGAAGCTTGGCTCCTTTCACAAATCCATTTTTGCCACCAGCATGTAGAAGTATAAGGCGGCATCCTGCTCTATAGTTTTCTGATACACCGAAAACATCATCTGACTGCCAACATTTTTTAACAGTTATATTACTGTCTACCCATGTCTCGTCCACGTAAAAAATATCCCTTCCAGATTGACGTAAGGCTTTTATTTGCACTAAATATCTGTGTCGCCATTCCCGAATTTCCGATTTTTCTATAAGAATTTTTCTCCTACTACTACACTTTCTCCATTTGAAACCCATTCCCCTTATAATTCTTATCAAAGATTTCTTTCCCCATGGAAAGTGAATTCTTTGTTTCACTATGGGTAGCAGTTTTCGTGCTGTCGGTACAACCCTTTCACTTTTATAAAAGTCTTGAATTATATTTCTAATGACACACTTATCGAAGTCATCAACAGAAACTTTTCTGTCATTGAACCTGGTTTTTCTTTTTTTACCAGGCGAGGAGAGCTTACTGCTTGAACCTTGTTCTTTCAAGTGCCTAGCCTCTTTACGGACTTTCAGAATAAAATTATCTGACTTTCCACAATAATCTGCTGCTCTTTTTGTGGCCTGTTTCAATGGGAAACGCAATGAATTAGTTTTTGCTTCTTCGTCACATTTTTCAATTATTTTACTAATTAATGTTCGAGCTTCACTATGTACAACAAAACTTCTTTTACGGCTACTTCCACTTGACGAACTTTGAGACATGACTAACTATAATCAACACTAAATTAAAAAATTAAAACATCAACACTAATTAAAAATTAAAATTAGTGTTGTATAATTATCAACACTAAACAAAAACACTAGGCTAGACGATAGAAGAAATACGCACAATTCTAACACACACACTTCCACTATCTTAACTGGCCGAATGTTATTTGAAAAGGAATACACGCACATAACAGTTACAAGGCCGTACCCCTCCTTCCCCCGTACCTCACCCCGCAACCACACGGAGCTTGGACCCACACAGTACCCTAACTGTTTTTACCTAAGTCAGTTTTATCCTATACAATAGCTTAGGCCTCAGGCCTATACATAATCCTCTATAGATTTAATTTTTATAGAGTAACTACACTATAATTATAAGATCAACTATAACTATTAATCTCTATAATTACACTTTAATCAATAATTATTATTTATTTATAATATTGTTCACTGTTTTTGGTGTGCTATTTCTTTACGTCTAGAAAATGGTTTTAATTGTATATATATTATTTATTATTTATAACTTTATTTGTGATTTTATATTTTCATAGTTATTGGTTGTGTAACGTTTTATCTGCTTCATAGTCTTGCTAATGGTGTAATTGAACTGTACATACCCGAAATATCGACGGAAATATCAAATTATTTTCATACTCAAGTTTCACCACCTCCATCCCTTAAAGCTCTTTCTATTTATTGCTACATTCAACCAAGATTCATTTAATTAGTACTGCGTCCGTTTTTTCAGTGTTTAATGATTTTACATAGAAAACCTTATCTTGTAGAAAACTGTTAACTAAAATAATGCACAAAGTTGTGACGATATAATACAATAATAAAACAAAGTGAAAATATCAAAACTTGTTTATATAACCTGAAATTGAAAAAAGAGGATGGATTGTGGCGAATAATACATCCTTGCGATGCATTCTTTCTGCAAAAACAAGTTAAAGTGCCTTTTAGTTTAGTCTAGAACAATTTACGTACAATTAATTAATCTTTAAAAAAGGAAAACACCCTTAGGGGAGGAATTATGTGCGAAATTTAACGCAAGATTTCTCCAATTCTCAAGTTCAACTTGAAGACCGCTAATTTTATTCAGACAATACAATTTTTAGGGACTTTTAACAATTTCAAGTAGCCTACCGAAAAAGCGTACATTCGATGACGCTCTCTGTGAAATAAATGCTGAATTTTAACACTTGCTTTGAAAAATAAATAATTTGTTAATATACATTTTCGTTAAGCCTATTATTTTAAAATGTATTTTTCACTAGGGTAAGAATAAATTACATTGTTTGATATTTATTTCTCATGCCATAGACAAACTACGCCACGCACTGTTTCCCTCATTGCGTCATAAATCTAATAATTACGTGGAGCAACTGTGGTGTAATTTTTAATTATAAATATATAAAACCTCCTAACCCACAAAAATGTTTTATCTATGTCCTGATGTACATTTCGATTGTAAACCAATCATCTTCAAAAGAATTTACTATATCACTAACCATTTACTACAAGATATTAGAAGTTAGTTTTCTAGAGGTTTCCTCTGAAGACGTTTGCTTTGCAATTGAAATGTACATCAGGACATAGATAAAAAGTCTTTGTGGCTTATGAAGGTTTTATTTATTTATAATTATAAATTGAATATGTTATTGAAGTATCGCCCGAAACGCTGCTTAGCCTGGACATGATCTGACGCAACCATGGGTATAGCGTAACATCTGAACGATCGACTCTATAGCTGTACAGTTTCGTATAGTGGCCTCGTATAGTGACTGGCGTTGCAAGGTGGCAGCCCTGCTGCGTTAGTTAGTACGGTGTAGGGCTATTTGTATCTGCGGTGACACCACCATTAGCAACGCCTATAAGATCAGCTGGCCTCGTATAGTGACTAGCGTTGCAAGGTGTCAGCCCTGCTGCGTTAGTTAGTACGGTGTAGGGCTAGTTGTATCTGCGGTGAAACCACCATTAGCAACGCCTCTAAGATCAGCTGGCCTCGTATAGTGACTAGCGTTGCAAGGTGTCAGCCCTGCTGCGTTAGTTAGTACGGTGTAGGGCTAGTTGTATCTGCGGTGACACCACCATTAGCAACGTCCCTAAGATCAGCTGGTCTCGTATAGTGACTGGCGTTGCAAGGTGTCAGCCCTGCTGCGTTAGTTAGTACGGTGTAGGGCTAGTTGTATCTGCGGTGACACCACCATTAGCAACGCCTCTAAGATCAGCTGGCCTCGTATAGTGACTAGCGTTGCAAGGTGTCAGCCCTGCTGCGTTAGTTAGTACGGTGTAGGGCTAGTTGTATCTGCGGTGACACCACCATTAGCAACGCCTCTAAGATCAGCTGGCCTCGTATAGTGACTAGCGTTGCAAGGTGTCAGCCCTGCTGCGTTAGGTAGTACGGTGTAGGGCTAGTTGTATCTGCGGTGAAACCACCATTAGCAACGCCTCTAAGATCAGCTGGCCTCGTATAGTGACTGGCATTGCAAGGTGTCAGCCCTGCTGCGTTAGTTAGTACGGTGTAGGGCTAGTTTTATCTGCGGTGACACCACCATTAGCAACGCCTCTAAGATCAGCTGGCCTCGTATAGTGACTAGCGTTGCAAGGTGTCAGCCCTGCTGCGTTAGTTAGTACGGTGTAGGGCTAGTTGTATCTGCGGTGAAACCACCATTAGCAACGCCTCTAAGATCAGCTGGCCTCGTATAGTGACTGGCGTTGCAAGGTGGCAGCCCTGCTGCGTTAGTTAGTACGGTGTAGGGCTAGTTGTATCTGCGGTGACACCACCATTAGCAACGTCCCTAAGATCAGCTGGCCTCGTATAGTGACTAGCGTTACAAGGTGTCAGCCCTGCTGCGTTAGTTAGTACGGTGTAGGGCTAGTTGTATCTGCGGTGAAACCACCATTAGCAACGTCCCTAAGATCAGCTGGCCTCGTATAGTGACTGGCGTTGCAAGGTGTCAGCCCTGCTGCGTTAGTTAGTAGGGTGTAGGGCTAGTTGTATCTGCGGTGAAACCACCATTAGCAACGTCCCTAAGATCAGCTGGCCTCGTATAGTGACTAGCGTTGCAAGGTGTCAGCCCTGCTGCGTTAGTTAGTACGGTGTAGGGCTAGTTGTATCTGCGGTGAAACCACCATTAGCAACGTCCCTAAGATCAGCTGGCCTTGTATAGTGACTAGCGTTGCAAGGTGTCAGCCCTGCTGCGTTAGTTAGTACGGTGTAGGGCTAGTTGTATCTGCGGTGACACCACCATTAGCAACGTCCCTAAGATCAGCTGGTCTCGTATAGTGACTGGCGTTGCAAGGTGTCAGCCCTGCTGCGTTAGTTAGTACGGTGTAGGGCTAGTTGTATCTGCGGTGAAACCACCATTAGCAACGTCCCTAAGATCAGCTGGCCTTGTATAGTGACTAGCGTTGCAAGGTGTCAGCCCTGCTGCGTTAGTTAGTACGGTGTAGGGCTAGTTGTATCTGCGGTGACACCACCATTAGCAACGTCCCTAAGATCAGCTGGTCTCGTATAGTGACTGGCGTTGCAAGGTGTCAGCCCTGCTGCGTTAGTTAGTACGGTGTAGGGCTAGTTGTATCTGCGGTGAAACCACCATTAGCAACGTCCCTAAGATTAGCTGGCCTTGTATAGTGAATAGCGTTGCAAGGTGTCAGCCCTGCTGCGTTAGTTAGTACGGTGTAGGGCTAGTTGTATCTGCGATGACACCACCATTAGCAACGGCCCTAAGATCAGCTGGCCTCGTATAGTGACTGGCGTTGCAAGGTGTCAGCCCTGCTGCGTTAGTTAGTACGGTGTAGGGCTAGTTGTATCTGCGGTGAAACCACCATTAGCAACGCCTCTATGATCAGCTGGCCTCGTATAGTGACTAGCGTTGCAAGGTGTCAGCCCTGCTGCGTTAGTTAGTACGGTGTAGGGCTAGTTGTATCTGCGATGACACCACCATTAGCAACGGCCCTAAGATCAGCTGGCCTCGTATAGTGACTGGCGTTGCAAGGTGTCAGCCCTGCTGCGTTAGTTAGTACGGTGTAGGGCTAGTTGTATCTGCGGTGAAACCACCATTAGCAACGCCTCTATGATCAGCTGGCCTCGTATAGTGACTAGCGTTGCAAGGTGTCAGCCCTGCTGCGTTAGTTAGTACGGTGTAGGGCTAGTTGTATCTGCGGTGACACCACCATTAGCAACGTCCGTAAGATCAGCTGGCCTCGTATAGTGACTAGCGTTGCAAGGTGTCAGCCCTGCTGCGTTAGTTAGTACGGTGTAGGGCTAGTTGTATCTGCGGTGAAACCACCATTAGCAACGCCTCTAAGATCAGCTGGCCTCGTATAGTAACTGGCGTTGCAAGGTGTCAGCCCTGCTGCGTTAGTTAGTACGGTGTAGGGCTAGTTGTATCTGCGGTGAAACCACCATTAGCAAGGCCCCTAAGATCAGCTGGCCTCGTATAGTGACTAGCGTTGCAAGGTGTCAGCCCTGCTGCGTTAGTTAGTACGGTGTAGGGCTAGTTGTATCTGCGGTGAAACCACCATTAGCAACGTCCCTAAGATCAGCTGGTCTCGTATAGTGACTAGCGCTGCAAGGTGTCAGCCCTGCTGCGTTAGTTAGTACGGTGTAGGGCTAGTTGTATCTGCGGTGAAACCACCATTAGCAACGTCCCTAAGATCAGCTGGCCTTGTATAGTGACTAGCGTTGCAAGGTGTCAGCCCTGCTGCGTTAGTTAGTACGGTGTAGGGCTAGTTGTATCTGCGGTGTAACCACCATTAGCAACGCCTCTAAGATCAGCTGGCCTCGTATAGTGACTAGTGTTGCAAGGTGTCAGCCCTGCTGCGTTAGTTAGTACGGTGTAGGGCTAGTTGTATCTGCGGTGAAACCACCATTAGCAACGCCTCTAAGATCAGCTGGCCTCGTATAGTGACTAGCGTTGCAAGGTGTCAGCCCTGCTGCGTTAGTTAGTACGGTGTAGGGCTAGTTGTATCTGCGGTGACACCACCATTAGCAACGTCCCTAAGATCAGCTGGCCTCGTATAGTGACTAGCGTTGCAAGGTGTCAGCCCTGCTGCGTTAGTTAGTACGGTCTATGGTTAGTTGTATCTGCGGTGAAACCACCATTAGCAACGCCTCTAAGATCAGCTGGCCTCGTATAGTAACTGGCGTTGCAAGGTGTCAGCCCTGCTGCGTTAGTTAGTACGGTGTAGGGCTAGTTGTATCTGCGGTGAAACCACCATTAGCAAGGCCCCTAAGATCAGCAGGCCTCGTATAGTGACTAGCGTTGCAAGGTGTCAGCCCTGCTGCGTTAGTTAGTACGGTGTAGGGCTAGTTGTATCTGCGGTGAAACCACCATTAGCAACGTCCCTAAGATCAGCTTGTCTCGTATAGTGACTAGCGTTGCAAGGTGTCAGCCCAGCTGCGTTAGTTAGTACGGTGTAGGGCTAGTTGTATCTGCGGTGAAACCACCATTAGCAACGTCCCTAAGATCAGCTGGCCTTGTATAGTGACTAGCGTTGCAAGGTGTCAGCCCTGCTGCGTTAGTTAGTACGGTGTAGGGCTAGTTGTATCTGCGGTGAAACCACCATTAGCAACGTCCCTAAGATCAGCTGGCCTCGTATAGTGACTGGCGTTGCAAGGTGTCAGCCCTGCTGCGTTAGTTAGTACGGTGTAGGGCTAGTTGTATCTGCGGTGAAACCACCATTAGCAACGTCCCTAAGATCAGCTGGCCTCGTATAGTGACTGGCGTTGCAAGGTGTCAGCCCTGCTGCGTTAGTTAGTACGGTGTAGGGCTAGTTGTATCTGCGGTGAAACCACCATTAGCAACGTCCCTAAGATCAGCTGGCCTTGTATAGTGACTAGCGTTGCAAGGTGTCAGCCCTGCTGCGTTAGTTAGTACGGTGTAGGGCTAGTTGTATCTGCGGTGACACCACCATTAGCAACGTCCCTAAGATCAGCTGGTCTCGTATAGTGACTGGCGTTGCAAGGTGTCAGCCCTGCTGCGTTAGTTAGTACGGTGTAGGGCTAGTTGTATCTGCGGTGAAACCACCATTAGCAACGTCCCTAAGATCAGCTGGCCTTGTATAGTGACTAGCGTTGCAAGGTGTCAGCCCTGCTGCGTTAGTTAGTACGGTGTAGGGCTAGTTGTATCTGCGGTGACACCACCATTAGCAACGTCCCTAAGATCAGCTGGTCTCGTATAGTGACTGGCGTTGCAAGGTGTCAGCCCTGCTGCGTTAGTTAGTACGGTGTAGGGCTAGTTGTATCTGCGGTGAAACCACCATTAGCAACGTCCCTAAGATTAGCTGGCCTTGTATAGTGACTAGCGTTGCAAGGTGTCAGCCCTGCTGAGTTAGTTAGTACGGTGTAGGGCTAGTTGTATCTGCGATGACACCACCATTAGCAACGTCCCTAAGATCAGCTGGCCTCGTATAGTGACTGGCGTTGCAAGGTGTCAGCCCTGCTGCGTTAGTTAGTACGGTGTAGGGCTAGTTGTATCTGCGGTGAAACCACCATTAGCAACGCCTCTATGATCAGCTGGCCTCGTATAGTAACTGGCGTTGCAAGGTGTCAGCCCTGCTGCGTTAGTTAGTACGGTGTAGGGCTAGTTGTATCTGCGGTGAAACCACCATTAGCAACGCCTCTAAGATCAGCTGGCCTCGTATTGTGACTGGCATTGCAAGGTGTCAGCCCTGCTGCGTTAGTTAGTACGGTGTAGGGCTAGTTTTATCTGCGGTGACACCACCATTAGCAACGTCCCTAAGATCAGCTGGCCTCGTATAGTGACTAGCGTTGCAAGGTGTCAGCCCTGCTGCGTTAGTTAGTACGGTCTAGGGTTAGTTGTATCTGCGGTGAAACCACCATTAGCAACGCCTCTAAGATCAGCTGGCCTCGTATAGTAACTGGCGTTGCAAGGTGTCAGCCCTGCTGCGTTAGTTAGTACGGTGTAGGGCTAGTTGTATCTGCGGTGAAACCACCATTAGCAAGGCCCCTAAGATCAGCAGGCCTCGTATAGTGACTAGCGTTGCAAGGTGTCAGCCCTGCTGCGTTAGTTAGTACGGTGTAGGGCTAGTTGTATCTGCGGTGAAACCACCATTAGCAACGTCCCTAAGATCAGCTTGTCTCGTATAGTGACTAGCGTTGCAAGGTGTCAGCCCTGCTGCGTTAGTTAGTACGGTGTAGGGCTAGTTGTATCTGCGGTGAAACCACCATTAGCAACGTCCCTAAGATCAGCTGGCCTTGTATAGTGACTAGCGTTGCAAGGTGTCAGCCCTGCTGCGTTAGTTAGTACGGTGTAGGGCTAGTTGTATCTGCGGTGAAACCACCATTAGCAACGTCCCTAAGATCAGCTGGCCTCGTATAGTGACTGGCGTTGCAAGGTGTCAGCCCTGCTGCGTTAGTTAGTACGGTGTAGGGCTAGTTGTATCTGCGGTGAAACCACCATTAGCAACGTCCCTAAGATCAGCTGGCCTCGTATAGTGACTGGCGTTGCAAGGTGTCAGCCCTGCTGCGTTAGTTAGTACGGTGTAGGGCTAGTTGTATCTGCGGTGAAACCACCATTAGCAACGTCCCTAAGATCAGCTGGCCTTGTATAGTGACTAGCGTTGCAAGGTGTCAGCCCTGCTGCGTTAGTTAGTACGGTGTAGGGCTAGTTGTATCTGCGGTGACACCACCATTAGCAACGTCCCTAAGATCAGCTGGTCTCGTATAGTGACTGGCGTTGCAAGGTGTCAGCCCTGCTGCGTTAGTTAGTACGGTGTAGGGCTAGTTGTATCTGCGGTGAAACCACCATTAGCAACGTCCCTAAGATCAGCTGGCCTTGTATAGTGACTAGCGTTGCAAGGTGTCAGCCCTGCTGCGTTAGTTAGTACGGTGTAGGGCTAGTTGTATCTGCGGTGACACCACCATTAGCAACGTCCCTAAGATCAGCTGGTCTCGTATAGTGACTGGCGTTGCAAGGTGTCAGCCCTGCTGCGTTAGTTAGTACGGTGTAGGGCTAGTTGTATCTGCGGTGAAACCACCATTAGCAACGTCCCTAAGATTAGCTGGCCTTGTATAGTGACTAGCGTTGCAAGGTGTCAGCCCTGCTGCGTTAGTTAGTACGGTGTAGGGCTAGTTGTATCTGCGATGACACCACCATTAGCAACGTCCCTAAGATCAGCTGGCCTCGTATAGTGACTGGCGTTGCAAGGTGTCAGCCCTGCTGCGTTAGTTAGTACGGTGTAGGGCTAGTTGTATCTGCGGTGACACCACCATTAGCAACGCCTCTAAGATCAGCTGGCCTCGTATAGTGACTAGCGTTGCAAGGTGTCAGCCCTGCTGCGTTAGGTAGTACGGTGTAGGGCTAGTTGTATCTGCGGTGAAACCACCATTAGCAACGCCTCTAAGATCAGCTGGCCTCGTATTGTGACTGGCATTGCAAGGTGTCAGCCCTGCTGCGTTAGTTAGTACGGTGTAGGGCTAGTTTTATCTGCGGTGACACCACCATTAGCAACGCCTCTAAGATCAGCTGGCCTCGTATAGTGACTAGCGTTGCAAGGTGTCAGCCCTGCTGCGTTAGTTAGTACGGTGTAGGGCTAGTTGTATCTGCGGTGAAACCACCATTAGCAACGCCTCTAAGATCAGCTGGCCTCGTATAGTGACTGGCGTTGCAAGGTGGCAGCCCTGCTGCGTTAGTTAGTACGGTGTAGGGCTAGTTGTATCTGCGGTGACACCACCATTAGCAACGCCTCTAAGATCAGCTGGCCTCGTATAGTGACTAGCGTTACAAGGTGTCAGCCATGCTGCGTTAGTTAGTACGGTGTAGGGCTAGTTGTATCTGCGGTGAAACCACCATTAGCAACGTCCCTAAGATCAGCTGGCCTCGTATAGTGACTAGCGTTGCAAGGTGTCAGCCCTGCTGCGTTAGTTAGTACGGTGTAGGGCTAGTTGTATCTGCGGTGAAACCACTATTAGCAACGCCTCTAAGATCAGCTGGCCTCGTATAGTGACTGGCGTTGCAAGGTGGCAGCCCTGCTGCGTTAGTTAGTACGGTGTAGGGCTAGTTGTATCTGCGGTGAAACCACCATTAGCAACGCCTCTAAGATCAGCTGGCCTCGTATAGTGACTGGCATTGCAAGGTGTCAGCCCTGCTGCGTTAGTTAGTACGGTGTAGAGCTAGTTGTATCTACGGCGAAACCACCATTAGCAACGCCTCTAAGATCAGCTGGCCTCGTATAGTGACTAGCGTTGCAAGGTGTCAGAACTGCTACGTTAGTTAGTACGGTGTAGGGCTAGTTGTATCTGCGGTGAAACCACCATTAGCAACGCCTCTAAGATCAGCTGGCCTCGTATAGTGACTAGCGTTGCAAGGTGTCAGCCCTGCTGCGTTAGTTAGTACGGTGTAGGGCTAGTTGTATCTGCGGTGACACCACCATTAGCAACGCCTCTAAGATCAGCTGGCCTCGTATAGTGACTAGCGTTGCAAGGAGTCAGCCCTGCTGCGTTAGTTAGTTCGGTGTAGGGCTAGTTGTATCTGCGGTGACACCACCATTAGCAACGCCTCTAAGATCAGCTGGCCTCGTATAGTGACTAGCGTTGCAAGGTGTCAGCCCTGCTGCGTTAGTTAGTACGGTGTAGGGCTAGTTGTATCTGCGGTGAAACCACCATTAGCAACGCCTCTAAGATCAGCTGGCCTCGTATAGTGACTGGCATTACAAGGTGTCAGCCCTGCTGCGTTAGTTAGTACGGTGTAGGGCTAGTTGTATCTGCGGTGACACCACCATTAGCAACGCCTCTAAGATCAGCTGGCCTCGTATAGTGACTAGCGCTGCAAGGTGTCAGCCCTGCTGCGTTAGTTAGTACGGTGTAGGGCTAGTTGTATCTGCGGTGAAACCACCATTAGCAACGTCCCTAAGATCAGCTGGCCTTGTATAGTGACTAGAGGTTCAAGGTGTCAGCCCTGCTGCGTTAGTTAGTACGGTGTAGGGCTAGTTGTATCTGCGGTGTAACCACCATTAGCAACGCCTCTAAGATCAGCTGGCCTCGTATAGTGACTAGCGTTGCAAGGTGTCAGCCCTGCTGCGTTAGTTAGTACGGTGTAGGGCTAGTTGTATCTGCGGTGAAACCACCATTAGCAACGCCTCTAAGATCAGCTGGCCTCGTATAGTGACTAGCGTTGCAAGGTGTCAGCCCTGCTGCGTTAGTTAGTACGGTGTAGGGCTAGTTGTATCTGCGGTGACACCACCATTAGCAACGTCCCTAAGATCAGCTGGCCTCGTATAGTGACTAGCGTTGCAAGGTGTCAGCCCTGCTGCGTTAGTTAGTACGGTGTAGGGCTAGTTGTATCTGCGGTGAAACCACCATTAGCAACGTCCCTAAGATCAGCTTGTCTCGTATAGTGACTAGCGTTGCAAGGTGTCAGCCCTGCTGCGTTAGTTAGTACGGTGTAGGGCTAGTTGTATCTGCGGTGAAACCACCTTTAGCAACGTCCCTAAGATCAGCTGGCCTTGTATAGTGACTAGCGTTGCAAGGTGTCAGCCCTGCTGCGTTAGTTAGTACGGTGTAGGGCTAGTTGTATCTGCGGTGAAACCACCATTAGCAACGTCCCTAAGATCAGCTGGTCTCGTATAGTGACTAGCGTTGCAAGGTGTCAGCCCTGCTGCGTTAGTTAGTACGGTGTAGGGCTAGTTGTATCTGCGGTGAAACCACCATTAGCAACGTCCCTAAGATCAGCTGGCCTTGTATAGTGACTAGCGTTGCAAGGTGTCAGCCCTGCTGCGTTAGTTAGTACGGTCTAGGGTTAGTTGTATCTGCGGTGAAACCACCATTAGCAACGCCTCTAGGATCAGCTGGCCTCGTATAGTAACTGGCGTTGCAAGGTGTCAGCCCTGCTGCGTTAGTTAGTACGGTGTAGGGCTAGTTGTATCTGCGGTGAAACCACCATTAGCAAGGCCCCTAAGATCAGCAGGCCTCGTATAGTGACTAGCGTTGCAAGGTGTCAGCCCTGCTGCGTTAGTTAGTACGGTGTAGGGCTAGTTGTATCTGCGGTGAAACCACCATTAGCAACGTCCCTAAGATCAGCTTGTCTCGTATAGTGACTAGCGTTGCAAGGTGTCAGCCCTGCTGCGTTAGTTAGTACGGTGTAGGGCTAGTTGTATCTGCGGTGAAACCACCATTAGCAACGTCCCTAAGATCAGCTGGCCTTGTATAGTGACTAGCGTTGCAAGGTGTCAGCCCTGCTGCGTTAGTTAGTACGGTGTAGGGCTAGTTGTATCTGCGGTGAAACCACCATTAGCAACGTCCCTAAGATCAGCTGGTCTCGTATAGTGACTGGCGTTGCAAGGTGTCAGCCCTGCTGCGTTAGTTAGTACGGTGTAGGGCTAGTTGTATCTGCGGTGAAACCACCATTAGCATCGTCCCTAAGATCAGCTGGCCTTGTATAGTGACTAGCGTTGCAAGGTGTCAGCCCTGCTGCGTTAGTTAGTACGGTGTAGGGCTAGTTGTATCTGCGGTGAAACCACCATTAGCAACGTCCCTAAGATCAGCTGGCCTCGTATAGTGACTGGCGTTGCAAGGTGTCAGCCCTGCTGCGTTAGTTAGTACGGTGTAGGGCTAGTTGTATCTGCGGTGAAACCACCATTAGCAACGTCCCTAAGATCAGCTGGCCTCGTATAGTGACTGGCGTTGCAAGGTGTCAGCCCTGCTGCGTTAGTTAGTACGGTGTAGGGCTAGTTGTATCTGCGGTGAAACCACCATTAGCAACATCCCTAAGATCAGCTGGCCTTGTATAGTGACTAGCGTTGCAAGGTGTCAGCCCTGCTGCGTTAGTTAGTACGGTGTAGGGCTAGTTGTATCTGCGGTGACACCACCATTAGCAACGTCCCTAAGATCAGCTGGTCTCGTATAGTGACTGGCGTTGCAAGGTGTCAGCCCTGCTGCGTTAGTTAGTACGGTGTAGGGCTAGTTGTATCTGCGGTGACACCACCATTAGCAACGTCCCTAAGATCAGCTGGTCTCGTATAGTGACTGGCGTTGCAAGGTGTCAGCCCTGCTGCGTTAGTTAGTACGGTGTAGGGCTAGTTGTATCTGCGGTGAAACCACCATTAGCAACGTCCCTAAGATTAGCTGGCCTTGTATAGTGACTAGCGTTGCAAGGTGTCAGCCCTGCTGCGTTAGTTAGTACGGTGTAGGGCTAGTTGTATCTGCGATGACACCACCATTAGCAACGTCCCTAAGATCAGCTGGCCTCGTATAGTGACTGGCGTTGCAAGGTGTCAGCCCTGCTGCGTTAGTTAGTACGGTGTAGGGCTAGTTGTATCTGCGGTGAAACCACCATTAGCAACGCCTCTATGATCAGCTGGCCTCGTATAGTAACTGGCGTTGCAAGGTGTCAGCCCTGCTGCGTTAGTTAGTACTTTGTAGGGCTAGTTGTATCTGCTTTGAAACCACCATTAGCAGCGTCCCTAAGATCAGCTGGTCTCGTATAGTGACTGGCGTTGCAAGGTGTCAGCCCTGCTGCGTTAGTTAGTACGGTGTAGGGCTAGTTGTATCTGCGGTGAAACCACCATTAGCAACGCCTCTAAGATCAGCTGGCCTCGTATAGTGACTAGCGTTGCAAGGTGTCAGCCCTGCTGCGTTAGTTAGTACGGTGTAGGCCTAGTTGTATCTGCGGTGACACCACCATTAGCAACGTCCCTAAGATCAGCTGGCCTCGTATAGTAACTGGCGTTGCAATGTGTCAGCCCTGCTGCGTTAGTTAGTACGGTGTAGGGCTAGTTGTATCTGCGGTGAAACCACCATTAGCAACGTCCCTAAGATCAGCTGGCCTCGTATAGTGACTGGCGTTGCAAGGTGTCAACCCTGCTGCGTTAGTTAGTACGGTGTAGGGCTAGTTGTATCTGCGGTGAAACCACCATTAGCAACGTCCCTAAGATCAGCTGGCCTTGTATAGTGACTAGCGTTGCAAGGTGTCAGCCCTGCTGCTTTAGTTAGTACGGTGTAGGGCTAGTTGTATCTGCGGTGACACCACCATTAGCAACGTCCCTAAGATCAGCTGGTCTCGTATAGTGACTGGCGTTGCAAGGTGTCAGCCCTGCTGCGTTAGTTAGTACGGTGTAGGGCTAGTTGTATCTGCGGTGAAACCACCATTAGCAACGTCCCTAAGATCAGCTGGTCTCGTATAGTAACTGGCGTTGCAAGGTGTTAGCCCTGCTGCGTTAGTTAGCATGGTGTAGGGCTAGTTGTATCTGCGGTGAAACCACCATTAGCAACGCCTCTAAGATCAGCTGGCCTCGTATAGTAACTGGCGTTGCAAGGTGTCAGCCCTGCTGCGTTAGTTAGTACGGTGTAGGGCTAGTTGTATCTGCGGTGAAACCACCATTAGCAACGTCCCTAAGATTAGCTGGCCTTGTATAGTGACTAGCGTTGCAAGGTATCAGCCCTGCTGCGTTAGTTAGTACGGTGTAGGGCTAGTTGTATCTGCGGTGAAACCACCATTAGCAACGTCCCTAAGATCAGCTGGCCTTGTATAGTGACTAGCGTTGCAAGGTGTCAGCCCTGCTGCGTTAGTTAGTACGGTGTAGGGCTAGTTGTATCTGCGGTGAAACCACCATTAGCAACGTCCCTAAGATCAGCTGGCCTCGTATAGTGACTGGCGTTGCAAGGTGTCAGCCCTGCTGCGTTAGTTAGTACGGTGTAGGGCTAGTTGTATCTGCGGTGAAACCACCATTAGCAACGTCCCTAAGATCAGCTGGCCTTGTATAGTGACTAGCGTTGCAAGGTGTCAGCCCTGCTGCATTAGTTAGTACGGTGTAGGGCTAGTTGTATCTGCGGTGAAACCACCATTAGCAACGTCCCTAAGATCAGCTGGTCTCGTATAGTGACTGGCGTTGCAAGGTGTCAGCCCTGCTGCGTTAGTTAGTACGGTGTAGGGCTAGTTGTATCTGCGGTGAAACCACCATTAGCAACGTCCCTAAGATCAGCTGGCCTTGTATAGTGACTAGCGTTGCAAGGTGTCAGCCCTGCTGCGTTAGTTAGTACGGTGTAGGGCTAGTTGTATCTGCGGTGAAACCATCATTAGCAACGTCCCTAAGATCAGCTGGCCTTGTATAGTGACTAGCGTTGCAAGGTGTCAGCCCTGCTGCGTTAGTTAGTACGGTGTAGGACTAGTAGTATCTGCGGTGACACCACCATTAGCAACGTCCCTAAGATCAGCTGGTCTCGTATAGTGACTGGCGTTGCAAGGTGTCAGCCCTGCTGCGTTAGATAGTACGGTGTAGGGCTAGTTGTATCTGCGGTGAAACCACCATTAGCAACGTCCCTAAGATCAGCTGGCCTCGTATAGTGACTGGCGTTGCAAGGTGTCAGCCCTGCTGCGTTAGTTAGTACGGTGTAGGGCTTGTTGTATCTGCGGTGAAACCACCATTAGCAACGTCCCTAAGATCAGCTGGCCTTGTATAGTGACTAGCGTTGCAAGGTGTCAGCCCTGCTGCGTTAGTTAGTACGGTGTAGGGCTAGTTGTATCTGCGGTGAAACCACCATTAGCAACGTCCCTAAGATCAGCTGGTCTCGTATAGTGACTGGCGTTGCAAGGTGTCAGCCCTGCTGCGTTAGTTAGTACGGTGTAGGGCTAGTTGTATCTGCGATGACACCACCATTAGCAACGTCCCTAAGATCAGCTGGCCTCGTATAGTGACTGGCGTTGCAAGGTGTCAGCCCTGCTGCGTTAGTTAGTACGGTGTAGGGCTAGTTGTATCTGCGGTGAAACCACCATTAGCAACGCCTCTATGATCAGCTGGCCTCGTATAGTAACTGGCGTTGCAAGGTGTCAGCCCTGCTGCGTTAGTTAGTACTTTGTAGGGCTAGTTGTATCTGCGGTGAAACCACCATTAGCAACGTCCCTAAGATCAGCTGGCCTCGTATAGTGACTAGCGTTGCAAGGTGTCAGCCCTGCTGCGTTAGTTAGTACGGTGTAGGCCTAGTTGTATCTGCGGTGACACCACCATTAGCAACGTCCCTAAGATCAGCTGGCCTCGTATAGTAACTGGCGTTGCAATGTGTCAGCCCTGCTGCGTTAGTTAGTACGGTGTAGGGCTAGTTGTATCTGCGGTGAAACCACCATTAGCAACGTCCCTAAGATCAGCTGGCCTCGTATAGTGACTGGCGTTGCAAGGTGTCAACCCTGCTGCGTTAGTTAGTACGGTGTAGGGCTAGTTGTATCTGCGGTGAAACCACCATTAGCAACGTCCCTAAGATCAGCTGGCCTTGTATAGTGACTAGCGTTGCAAGGTGTCAGCCCTGCTGCTTTAGTTAGTACGGTGTAGGGCTAGTTGTATCTGCGGTGACACCACCATTAGCAACGTCCCTAAGATCAGCTGGTCTCGTATAGTGACTGGCGTTGCAAGGTGTCAGCCCTGCTGCGTTAGTTAGTACGGTGTAGGGCTAGTTGTATCTGCGGTGAAACCACCATTAGCAACGGCCCTAAGATCAGCTGGCCTTGTATAGTGACTAGCGTTGCAAGGTGTCAGCCCTGCTGCGTTAGTTAGTACGGTGTAGGGCTAGTTGTATCTGCGGTGAAACCACCATTAGCAACGTCCCTAAGATCAGCTGGCCTCGAATAGTGACTGGCGTTGCAAGGTGTCAGCCCTGCTGCGTTAGTTAGTACGGTGTAGGGCTAGTTGTATCTGCGGTGACACCACCATTAGCAACGTCCCTAAGATCAGCTGGTCTCGTATAGTAACTGGCGTTGCAAGGTGTCAGCCCTGCTGCGTTAGTTTGTACGGTGTAGGGCTAGTTGTATCTGCGGTGAAACCACCATTAGCAACGCCTCTAAGATCAGCTGGCCTCGTATAGTGACTGGCGTTGCAAGGTGTCAGGCCTGCTGCGTTAGTTAGTACGGTGTAGGGCTAGTTGTATCTGCGGTGAAACCACCATTAGCAACGTCCCTAAGATCAGCTGGTCTCGTATAGTAACTGGCGTTGCAAGGTGTTAGCCCTGCTGCGTTAGTTAGCACGGTGTAGGGCTAGTTGTATCTGCGGTGAAACCACCATTAGCAACGCCTCTAAGATCAGCTGGCCTCGTATAGTAACTGGCGTTGCAAGGTGTCAGCCCTGCTGCGTTAGTTAGTACGGTGTAGGGCTAGTTGTATCTGCGGTGAAACCACCATTAGCAACGTCCCTAAGATTAGCTGGCCTTGTATAGTGACTAGCGTTGCAAGGTGTCAGCCCTGCTGCTTTAGTTAGTACGGTGTAGGGCTAGTTGTATCTGCGGTGACACCACCATTAGCAACGTCCCTAAGATCAGCTGGTCTCGTATAGTGACTGGCGTTGCAAGGTGTCAGCCCTGCTGCGTTAGTTAGTACGGTGTAGGGCTAGTTGTATCTGCGGTGAAACCACCATTAGCAACGTCCCTAAGATCAGCTGGCCTTGTATAGTGACTAGCGTTGCAAGGTGTCAGCCCTGCTGCGTTAGTTAGTACGGTGTAGGGCTAGTTGTATCTGCGGTGAAACCACCATTAGCAACGTCCCTAAGATCAGTTGGCCTCGAATAGTGACTGGCGTTGCAAGGTGTCAGCCCTGCTGCGTTAGTTAGTACGGTGTAGGGCTAGTTGTATCTGCGGTGACACCACCATTAGCAACGTCCCTAAGATCAGCTGGTCTCGTATAGTAACTGGCGTTGCAAGGTGTCAGCCCTGCTGCGTTAGTTTGTACAGTGTAGGGCTAGTTGTATCTGCGGTGAAACCACCATTAGCAACGCCTCTAAGATCAGCTGGCCTCGTATAGTGACTGGCGTTGCAAGGTGTCAGGCCTGCTGCGTTAGTTAGTACGGTGTAGGGCTAGTTGTATCTGCGGTGAAACCACCATTAGCAACGTCCCTAAGATCAGCTGGTCTCGTATAGTAACTGGCGTTGCAAGGTGTTAGCCCTGCTGCGTTAGTTAGCACGGTGTAGGGCTAGTTGTATCTGCGGTGAAACCACCATTAGCAACGCCTCTAAGATCAGCTGGCCTCGTATAGTAACTGGCGTTGCAAGGTGTCAGCCCTGCTGCGTTAGTTAGTACGGTGTAGGGCTAGTTGTATCTGCGGTGAAACCACCATTAGCAACGTCCCTAAGATCAGCTGGCCTTGTATAGTGACTAGCGTTGCAAGGTGTCAGCCCTGCTGCGTTAGTTAGTACGGTGTAGGGCTAGTTGTATCTGCGGTGAAACCACCATTAGCAACGTCCCTAAGATCAGCTGGCCTCGTATAGTGACTGGCGTTGCAAGGTGTCAGCCCTGCTGCGTTAGTTAGTACGGTGTAGGGCTAGTTGTATCTGCGGTGAAACCACCATTAGCAACGTCCCTAAGATCAGCTGGCCTTGTATAGTGACTAGCGTTGCAAGGTGTCAGCCCTGCTGCATTAGTTAGTACGGTGTAGGGCTAGTTGTATCTGCGGTGAAACCACCATTAGCAACGTCCCTAAGATCAGCTGGTCTCGTATAGTGACTGGCGTTGCAAGGTGTCAGCCCTGCTGCGTTAGTTAGTACGGTGTAGGGCTAGTTGTATCTGCGGTGAAACCACCATTAGCAACGTCCCTAAGATCAGCTGGCCTTGTATAGTGACTAGCGTTGCAAGGTGTCAGCCCTGCTGCGTTAGTTAGTACGGTGTAGGGCTAGTTGTATCTGCGGTGAAACCATCATTAGCAACGTCCCTAAAATCAGCTGGCCTTGTATAGTGACTAGCGTTGCAAGGTGTCAGCCCTGCTGCGTTAGTTAGTACGGTGTAGGACTAGTAGTATCTGCGGTGACACCACCATTAGCAACGTCCCTAAGATCAGCTGGTCTCGTATAGTGACTGGCGTTGCAAGGTGTCAGCCCTGCTGCGTTAGTTAGTACGGTGTAGGGCTAGTTGTATCTGCGGTGAAACCACCATTAGCAACGCCTCTAAGATCAGCTGGCCTCGTATAGTAACTGGCGTTGCAAGGTGTCAGCCCTGCTGCGTTAGTTAGTACGGTGTAGGGCTAGTTGTATCTGCGGTGAAACCACCATTAGCAACGTCCCTAAGATTAGCTGGCCTTGTATAGTGACTAGCGTTGCAAGGTGTCAGCCCTGCTGCTTTAGTTAGTACGGTGTAGGGCTAGTTGTATCTGCGGTGACACCACCATTAGCAACGTCCCTAAGATCAGCTGGTCTCGTATAGTGACTGGCGTTGCAAGGTGTCAGCCCTGCTGCGTTAGTTAGTACGGTGTAGGGCTAGTTGTATCTGCGGTGAAACCACCATTAGCAACGTCCCTAAGATCAGCTGGCCTTGTATAGTGACTAGCGTTGCAAGGTGTCAGCCCTGCTGCGTTAGTTAGTACGGTGTAGGGCTAGTTGTATCTGCGGTGAAACCACCATTAGCAACGTCCCTAAGATCAGTTGGCCTCGAATAGTGACTGGCGTTGCAAGGTGTCAGCCCTGCTGCGTTAGTTAGTACGGTGTAGGGCTAGTTGTATCTGCGGTGACACCACCATTAGCAACGTCCCTAAGATCAGCTGGTCTCGTATAGTAACTGGCGTTGCAAGGTGTCAGCCCTGCTGCGTTAGTTTGTACAGTGTAGGGCTAGTTGTATCTGCGGTGAAACCACCATTAGCAACGCCTCTAAGATCAGCTGGCCTCGTATAGTGACTGGCGTTGCAAGGTGTCAGGCCTGCTGCGTTAGTTAGTACGGTGTAGGGCTAGTTGTATCTGCGGTGAAACCACCATTAGCAACGTCCCTAAGATCAGCTGGTCTCGTATAGTAACTGGCGTTGCAAGGTGTTAGCCCTGCTGCGTTAGTTAGCACGGTGTAGGGCTAGTTGTATCTGCGGTGAAACCACCATTAGCAACGCCTCTAAGATCAGCTGGCCTCGTATAGTAACTGGCGTTGCAAGGTGTCAGCCCTGCTGCGTTAGTTAGTACGGTGTAGGGCTAGTTGTATCTGCGGTGAAACCACCATTAGCAACGTCCCTAAGATCAGCTGGCCTTGTATAGTGACTAGCGTTGCAAGGTGTCAGCCCTGCTGCGTTAGTTAGTACGGTGTAGGGCTAGTTGTATCTGCGGTGAAACCACCATTAGCAACGTCCCTAAGATCAGCTGGCCTCGTATAGTGACTGGCGTTGCAAGGTGTCAGCCCTGCTGCGTTAGTTAGTACGGTGTAGGGCTAGTTGTATCTGCGGTGAAACCACCATTAGCAACGTCCCTAAGATCAGCTGGCCTTGTATAGTGACTAGCGTTGCAAGGTGTCAGCCCTGCTGCATTAGTTAGTACGGTGTAGGGCTAGTTGTATCTGCGGTGAAACCACCATTAGCAACGTCCCTAAGATCAGCTGGTCTCGTATAGTGACTGGCGTTGCAAGGTGTCAGCCCTGCTGCGTTAGTTAGTACGGTGTAGGGCTAGTTGTATCTGCGGTGAAACCACCATTAGCAACGTCCCTAAGATCAGCTGGCCTTGTATAGTGACTAGCGTTGCAAGGTGTCAGCCCTGCTGCGTTAGTTAGTACGGTGTAGGGCTAGTTGTATCTGCGGTGAAACCATCATTAGCAACGTCCCTAAAATCAGCTGGCCTTGTATAGTGACTAGCGTTGCAAGGTGTCAGCCCTGCTGCGTTAGTTAGTACGGTGTAGGACTAGTAGTATCTGCGGTGACACCACCATTAGCAACGTCCCTAAGATCAGCTGGTCTCGTATAGTGACTGGCGTTGCAAGGTGTCAGCCCTGCTGCGTTAGTTAGTACGGTGTAGGGCTAGTTGTATCTGCGGTGAAACCACCATTAGCAACGTCCCTAAGATCAGCTGGCCTCGTATAGTGACTGGCGTTGCAAGGTGTCAGCCCTGCTGCGTTAGTTAGTACGGTGTAGGGCTTGTTGTATCTGCGGTGAAACCACCATTAGCAACGTCCCTAAGATCAGCTGGCCTTGTATAGTGACTAGCGTTGCAAGGTGTCAGCCCTGCTGCGTTAGTTAGTACGGTGTAGGGCTAGTTGTATCTGCGGTGAAACCACCATTAGCAACGTCCCTAAGATCAGCTGGTCTCGTATAGTGACTGGCGTTGCAAGGTGTCAGCCCTGCTGCGTTAGTTAGTACGGTGTAGGGCTAGTTGTATCTGCGATGACACCACCATTAGCAACGTCCCTAAGATCAGCTGGCCTCGTATAGTGACTGGCGTTGCAAGGTGTCAGCCCTGCTGCGTTAGTTAGTACGGTGTAGGGCTAGTTGTATCTGCGGTGAAACCACCATTAGCAACGCCTCTATGATCAGCTGGCCTCGTATAGTAACTGGCGTTGCAAGGTGTCAGCCCTGCTGCGTTAGTTAGTACTTTGTAGGGCTAGTTGTATCTGCGGTGAAACCACCATTAGCAACGTCCCTAAGATCAGCTGGCCTCGTATAGTGACTAGCGTTGCAAGGTGTCAGCCCTGCTGCGTTAGTTAGTACGGTGTAGGCCTAGTTGTATCTGCGGTGACACCACCATTAGCAACGTCCCTAAGATCAGCTGGCCTCGTATAGTAACTGGCGTTGCAATGTGTCAGCCCTGCTGCGTTAGTTAGTACGGTGTAGGGCTAGTTGTATCTGCGGTGAAACCACCATTAGCAACGTCCCTAAGATCAGCTGGCCTCGTATAGTGACTGGCGTTGCAAGGTGTCAACCCTGCTGCGTTAGTTAGTACGGTGTAGGGCTAGTTGTATCTGCGGTGAAACCACCATTAGCAACGTCCCTAAGATCAGCTGGCCTTGTATAGTGACTAGCGTTGCAAGGTGTCAGCCCTGCTGCTTTAGTTAGTACGGTGTAGGGCTAGTTGTATCTGCGGTGACACCACCATTAGCAACGTCCCTAAGATCAGCTGGTCTCGTATAGTGACTGGCGTTGCAAGGTGTCAGCCCTGCTGCGTTAGTTAGTACGGTGTAGGGCTAGTTGTATCTGCGGTGAAACCACCATTAGCAACGTCCCTAAGATCAGCTGGTCTCGTATAGTAACTGGCGTTGCAAGGTGTTAGCCCTGCTGCGTTAGTTAGCACGGTGTAGGGCTAGTTGTATCTGCGGTGAAACCACCATTAGCAACGCCTCTAAGATCAGCTGGCCTCGTATAGTAACTGGCGTTGCAAGGTGTCAGCCCTGCTGCGTTAGTTAGTACGGTGTAGGGCTAGTTGTATCTGCGGTGAAACCACCATTAGCAACGTCCCTAAGATTAGCTGGCCTTGTATAGTGACTAGCGTTGCAAGGTATCAGCCCTGCTGCGTTAGTTAGTACGGTGTAGGGCTAGTTGTATCTGCGGTGAAACCACCATTAGCAACGTCCCTAAGATCAGCTGGCCTTGTATAGTGACTAGCGTTGCAAGGTGTCAGCCCTGCTGCGTTAGTTAGTACGGTGTAGGGCTAGTTGTATCTGCGGTGAAACCACCATTAACAACGTCCCTAAGATCAGCTGGCCTCGTATAGTGACTGGCGTTGCAAGGTGTCAGCCCTGCTGCGTTAGTTAGTACGGTGTAGGGCTAGTTGTATCTGCGGTGAAACCACCATTAGCAACGTCCCTAAGATCAGCTGGCCTTGTATAGTGACTAGCGTTGCAAGGTGTCAGCCCTGCTGCATTAGTTAGTACGGTGTAGGGCTAGTTGTATCTGCGGTGAAACCACCATTAGCAACGTCCCTAAGATCAGCTGGTCTCGTATAGTGACTGGCGTTGCAAGGTGTCAGCCCTGCTGCGTTAGTTAGTACGGTGTAGGGCTAGTTGTATCTGCGGTGAAACCACCATTAGCAACGTCCCTAAGATCAGCTGGCCTTGTATAGTGACTAGCGTTGCAAGGTGTCAGCCCTGCTGCGTTAGTTAGTACGGTGTAGGGCTAGTTGTATCTGCGGTGAAACCATCATTAGCAACGTCCCTAAGATCAGCTGGCCTTGTATAGTGACTAGCGTTGCAAGGTGTCAGCCCTGCTGCGTTAGTTAGTACGGTGTAGGACTAGTAGTATCTGCGGTGACACCACCATTAGCAACGTCCCTAAGATCAGCTGGTCTCGTATAGTGACTGGCGTTGCAAGGTGTCAGCCCTGCTGCGTTAGTTAGTACGGTGTAGGGCTAGTTGTATCTGCGGTGAAACCACCATTAGCAACGTCCCTAAGATCAGCTGGCCTCGTATAGTGACTGGCGTTGCAAGGTGTCAGCCCTGCTGCGTTAGTTAGTACGGTGTAGGGCTTGTTGTATCTGCGGTGAAACCACCATTAGCAACGTCCCTAAGATCAGCTGGCCTTGTATAGTGACTAGCGTTGCAAGGTGTCAGCCCTGCTGCGTTAGTTAGTACGGTGTAGGGCTAGTTGTATCTGCGGTGAAACCACCATTAGCAACGTCCCTAAGATCAGCTGGTCTCGTATAGTGACTGGCGTTGCAAGGTGTCAGCCCTGCTGCGTTAGTTAGTACGGTGTAGGGCTAGTTGTATCTGCGGTGAAACCACCATTAACAACGTCTCTAAGATCAGCTGGCCATGTATAGTGACTAGCGTTGCAAGGTGTCAGCCCTGCTGCGTTAGTTAGTACGGTGTAGGGCTAGTTGTATCTGCGGTGACACCACCATTAGCAACGTCCCTAAGATCAGCTGGCCTCGTATAGTGACTAGCGTTGCAAGGTGTAGGCCCTGCTGCGTTAGTTAGTACGGTGTGGGGCTAGTTGTATCTGCGGTGAAACCACCATTAGCAACGTCCCTAAGATCAGCTGGCCTCGTTTAGTGACTGGCGTTGCAAGGTGTCAGCCCTGCTGCGTTAGTTAGTACGGTGTAGGGCTAGTTGTATCTGCGGTGAAACCACCATTAGCAACGCCCCTAAGATCAGCTGGCCTTGTATAGTGACTAGCGTTGCAAGGTGTCAGCCCTGCTGCGTTAGTTAGTACGGTGTAGGGCTAGTTGTATCTGCGGTGAAACCACCATTAGCAACGTCCCTAAGATCAGCTGGTCTCGTATAGTGACTGGCGTTGCAAGGTGTCAGCCCTGCTGCGTTAGTTAGTACGGTGTAGGGCTAGTTGTATCTGCGGTGAAACCACCATTAACAACGTCCCTAAGATCAGCTGGCCATGTATAGTGACTAGCGTTGCAAGGTGTCAGCCCTGCTGCGTTAGTTAGTACGGTGTAGGGCTAGTTGTATCTGCGGTGAAACCACCATTAGCAACGGCCCTAAGATCAGCTGGCCTCGTATAGTGACTGGCGTTGCAAGGTGTCAGCCCTGCTGCGTTAGTTAGTACGGTGTAGGGCTAGTTGTATCTGCGGTGAAACCACCATTAGCAACGTCCCTAAGATCAGCTGGCTTTGTATAGTGACTAGCGTTGCAAGGTGTCAGCCCTGCTGCGTTAGTTAGTACCTTGTAGGGCTAGTTGTATCTGCGGTGACACCACCATTAGCAACGTCCCTAAGATCAGCTGGCCTCGTATAGTGACTGGCGTTGCAAGGTGTCAGCCCTGCTGCGTTAGTTAGTACGGTGTAGGGCTAGTTGTATCTGCGGTGAAACCACCATTAGCAACGCCTCTAAGATCAGCTGGCCTCGTATAGTAACTGGCGTTGCAAGGTGTCAGCCCTGCTGCGTTAGTTAGTACGGTGTAGGGCTAGTTGGATCTGCGGTGAAACCACCATTAGCAGCGTCCCTAAGATCAGCTGGTCTCGTATAGTGAATGGCGTTGCAAGGTGTCAGCCCTGCTGCGTTAGTTAGTACGGTGTAATGCTAGTTGTATCTGCGGTGACACCACCATTAGCAACGTCCCTAAGATCAGCTGGCCTCGTATAGTGACTAACGTTGCAAGGTGTCAGCCCTGCTGCGTTAGTTAGTACGGTGTAGGGCTAGTTGTATCTGCGGTGAAACCACCATTAGCAACGCCTCTAAGATCAGCTGGCCTCGTATAGTAACTGGCGTTGCAAGGTGTCAGCCCTGCTGCGTTAGTTAGTACGGTGTAGGGCTAGTTGTATCTGCGGTGAAACCACCATTAGCAACGTCCCTAAGATCAGCTGGCCTCGTATAGTGACTGGCGTTGCAAGGTGTCAGCCCTGCTGCGTTAGTTAGTACGGTGTAGGGCTTGTTGTATCTGCGGTGAAACCACCATTAGCAACGTCCCTAAGATCAGCTGGCCTTGTATAGTGACTAGCGTTGCAAGGTGTCAGCCCTGCTGCGTTAGTTAGTACGGTGTAGGGCTAGTTGTATCTGCGGTGAAACCACCATTAGCAACGTCCCTAAGATCAGCTGGTCTCGTATAGTGACTGGCGTTGCAAGGTGTCAGCCCTGCTGCGTTAGTTAGTACGGTGTAGGGCTAGTTGTATCTGCGGTGAAACCACCATTAACAACGTCTCTAAGATCAGCTGGCCATGTATAGTGACTAGCGTTGCAAGGTGTCAGCCCTGCTGCGTTAGTTAGTACGGTGTAGGGCTAGTTGTATCTGCGGTGACACCACCATTAGCAACGTCCCTAAGATCAGCTGGCCTCGTATAGTGACTAGCGTTGCAAGGTGTAGGCCCTGCTGCGTTAGTTAGTACGGTGTAGGGCTAGTTGTATCTGCGGTGAAACCACCATTAGCAACGTCCCTAAGATCAGCTGGCCTCGTTTAGTGACTGGCGTTGCAAGGTGTCAGCCCTGCTGCGTTAGTTAGTACGGTGTAGGGCTAGTTGTATCTGCGGTGAAACCACCATTAGCAACGCCCCTAAGATCAGCTGGCCTTGTATAGTGACTAGCGTTGCAAGGTGTCAGCCCTGCTGCGTTAGTTAGTACGGTGTAGGGCTAGTTGTATCTGCGGTGAAACCACCATTAGCAACGTCCCTAAGATCAGCTGGTCTCGTATAGTGACTGGCGTTGCAAGGTGTCAGCCCTGCTGCGTTAGTTAGTACGGTGTAGGGCTAGTTGTATCTGCGGTGAAACCACCATTAACAACGTCCCTAAGATCAGCTGGCCATGTATAGTGACTAGCGTTGCAAGGTGTCAGCCCTGCTGCGTTAGTTAGTACGGTGTAGGGCTAGTTGTATCTGCGGTGAAACCACCATTAGCAACGGCCCTAAGATCAGCTGGCCTCGTATAGTGACTGGCGTTGCAAGGTGTCAGCCCTGCTGCGTTAGTTAGTACGGTGTAGGGCTAGTTGTATCTGCGGTGAAACCACCATTAGCAACGTCCCTAAGATCAGCTGGCTTTGTATAGTGACTAGCGTTGCAAGGTGTCAGCCCTGCTGCGTTAGTTAGTACCTTGTAGGGCTAGTTGTATCTGCGGTGACACCACCATTAGCAACGTCCCTAAGATCAGCTGGCCTCGTATAGTGACTGGCGTTGCAAGGTGTCAGCCCTGCTGCGTTAGTTAGTACGGTGTAGGGCTAGTTGTATCTGCGGTGAAACCACCATTAGCAACGCCTCTAAGATCAGCTGGCCTCGTATAGTAACTGGCGTTGCAAGGTGTCAGCCCTGCTGCGTTAGTTAGTACGGTGTAGGGCTAGTTGGATCTGCGGTGAAACCACCATTAGCAGCGTCCCTAAGATCAGCTGGTCTCGTATAGTGAATGGCGTTGCAAGGTGTCAGCCCTGCTGCGTTAGTTAGTACGGTGTAATGCTAGTTGTATCTGCGGTGACACCACCATTAGCAACGTCCCTAAGATCAGCTGGCCTCGTATAGTGACTAACGTTGCAAGGTGTCAGCCCTGCTGCGTTAGTTAGTACGGTGTAGGGCTAGTTGTATCTGCGGTGAAACCACCATTAGCAAGGCCCCTAAGATCAGCTGGCCTCGTATAGTGACTAGCGTTGCAAGGTGTCAGCCCTGCTGCGTTAGTTAGTACGGTGTGGGGCTAGTTGTATCTGCGGTGAAACCACCATTAGCAACGTCCCTAAGATCAGCTGGTCTCGTATAGTAACTAGCGTTGAGGGGTGTCAGCCCTGCTGCGTTAGTTAGTACGGTGTAGGGCTAGTTGTATCTGCGGTGAAACCACCATTAGCAACGTCCCTAAGATCAGCTGGCCTTGTATAGTGACTAGCGTTGCAAGGTGTCAGCCCTGCTGCGTTAGTTAGTACGGTGTAGGGCTAGTTGTATCTGCGGTGAAACCACCATTAGGACGTCCCTAAGATCAGCTGGCCTCGTATAGTGACTGGCGTTGCAAGGTGTCAGCCCTGCTGCGTTAGTTAGTACGGTGTAGGGCTAGTTGTATCTGCGGTGAAACCACCATTAGCAACGTCCCTAAGATCAGCTGGCCTCGTATAGTGACTGGCGTTGCAAGGTGTCAGCCCTGCTGCGTTAGTTAGTACGGTGTAGGGCTAGTTGTATCTGCGGTGAAACCACCATTAGCAACGTCCCTAAGATCAGCTGGCCTTGTATAGTGACTAGCGTTGCAAGGTGTCAGCCCTGCTGCGTTAGTTAGTACGGTGTAGGGCTACTTGTATCTGCGGTCACACCACCATTAGCAACGTCCCTAAGATCAGCTGGTCTCGTATAGTGACTGGCGTTGCAAGGTGTCAGCCCTGCTGCGTTAGTTAGTACGGTGTAGGGCTAGTTGTATCTGCGGTGAAACCACCATTAGCAACGTCCCTAAGATCAGCTGGCCTTGTATAGTGACTAGCGTTGCAAGGTGTCAGCCCTGCTGCGTTAGTTAGTACGGTATAGGGCTAGTTTTATCTGCGGTGAAACCACCATTAGCAACGTCCCTAAGATCAGCTGGCCTTGTATAGTGACTAACGTTGCAAGGTGTCAGCCCTGCTGCATTAGTTAGTACGGTGTAGGGCTAGTTGTATCTGCGGTGACACCACCATTAGCAACGTCCCTAAGATCAGCTGGTCTCGTATAGTGACTGGCGTTGCAAGGTGTCAGCCCTGCTGCGTTAGTTAGTACGGTGTAGGGCTAGTTGTATCTGCGGTGAAACCACCACTAGCAACGTCCCTAAGATCAGCTGGCCTTGTATAGTGACTAGCGTTGCAAGGTGTCAGCGCTGCTGCGTTAGTTAGTACGGTGTAGGGCTAGTTGTATCTGCGGTGAAACCACCATTAGCAACGTCCCTAAGATCAGCTGGCCTCGAATAGTGACTGGCGTTGCAAGGTGTCCGCCCTGCTGCGTTAGTTAGTACGGTGTAGGGCTAGTTGTATCTGCGGTGAAACCACCATTAGCAACGTCCTTAAGATCAGCTGGCCTCGTATAGTGACTGGCGTTGCAAGGTGTCAGCCCTGCTGCGTTAGTTAGTACGGTGTAGGGCTAGTTGTATCTGCGGTGACACCACCATTAGCAACGTCCCTAAGATCAGCTGGTCTCGTATAGTAACTGGCGTTGCAAGGTGTCAGCCCTGCTGCGTTAGTTAGTACGGTGTAGGGTTAGTTGTATCTGCGGTGAAACCACCATTAGCAACGTCCCTAAGATCAGCTGGCCTTGTATAGTGACTAGCGTTGCAAGGTGTCAGCCCTGCTGCGTTAGTTAGTACGGTGTAGGGCTAGTTGTATCTGCGGTGAAACCACCATTAGCAACGTCCTTAAGATCAGCTGGCCTCGAATAGTGACTGGCGTTGCAAGGTGTCCGCCCTGCTGCGTTAGTTAGTACGGTGTAGGGCTAGTTGTATCTGCGGTGAAACCACCATTAGCAACGTCCTTAAGATCAGCTGGCCTCGTTTAGTGACTGGCGTTGCAAGGTGTCAGCCCTGCTGCGTTAGTTAGTACGGTGTAGGGCTAGTTGTATCTGCGGTGAAACCACCATTAGCAACGCCCCTAAGATCAGCTGGCCTTGTATAGTGACTAGCGTTGCAAGGTGTCAGCCCTGCTGCGTTAGTTAGTACGGTGTAGGGCTAGTTGTATCTGCGGTGAAACCACCATTAGCAACGTCCCTAAGATCAGCTGGTCTCGTATAGTGACTGGCGTTGCAAGGTGTCAGCCCTGCTGCGTTAGTTAGTACGGTGTAGGGCTAGTTGTATCTGCGGTGAAACCACCATTAACAACGTCCCTAAGATCAGCTGGCCATGTATAGTGACTAGCGTTGCAAGGTGTCAGCCCTGCTGCGTTAGTTAGTACGGTGTAGGGCTAGTTGTATCTGCGGTGAAACCACCATTAGCAACGGCCCTAAGATCAGCTGGCCTCGTATAGTGACTGGCGTTGCAAGGTGTCAGCCCTGCTGCGTTAGTTAGTACGGTGTAGGGCTAGTTGTATCTGCGGTGAAACCACCATTAGCAACGTCCCTAAGATCAGCTGGCTTTGTATAGTGACTAGCGTTGCAAGGTGTCAGCCCTGCTGCGTTAGTTAGTACCTTGTAGGGCTAGTTGTATCTGCGGTGACACCACCATTAGCAACGTCCCTAAGATCAGCTGGCCTCGTATAGTGACTGGCGTTGCAAGGTGTCAGCCCTGCTGCGTTAGTTAGTACGGTGTAGGGCTAGTTGTATCTGCGGTGAAACCACCATTAGCAACGCCTCTAAGATCAGCTGGCCTCGTATAGTAACTGGCGTTGCAAGGTGTCAGCCCTGCTGCGTTAGTTAGTACGGTGTAGGGCTAGTTGGATCTGCGGTGAAACCACCATTAGCAGCGTCCCTAAGATCAGCTGGTCTCGTATAGTGAATGGCGTTGCAAGGTGTCAGCCCTGCTGCGTTAGTTAGTACGGTGTAATGCTAGTTGTATCTGCGGTGACACCACCATTAGCAACGTCCCTAAGATCAGCTGGCCTCGTATAGTGACTAACGTTGCAAGGTGTCAGCCCTGCTGCGTTAGTTAGTACGGTGTAGGGCTAGTTGTATCTGCGGTGAAACCACCATTAGCAAGGCCCCTAAGATCAGCTGGCCTCGTATAGTGACTAGCGTTGCAAGGTGTCAGCCCTGCTGCGTTAGTTAGTACGGTGTGGGGCTAGTTGTATCTGCGGTGAAACCACCATTAGCAACGTCCCTAAGATCAGCTGGTCTCGTATAGTAACTAGCGTTGAGGGGTGTCAGCCCTGCTGCGTTAGTTAGTACGGTGTAGGGCTAGTTGTATCTGCGGTGAAACCACCATTAGCAACGTCCCTAAGATCAGCTGGCCTTGTATAGTGACTAGCGTTGCAAGGTGTCAGCCCTGCTGCGTTAGTTAGTACGGTGTAGGGCTAGTTGTATCTGCGGTGAAACCACCATTAGGACGTCCCTAAGATCAGCTGGCCTCGTATAGTGACTGGCGTTGCAAGGTGTCAGCCCTGCTGCGTTAGTTAGTACGGTGTAGGGCTAGTTGTATCTGCGGTGAAACCACCATTAGCAACGTCCCTAAGATCAGCTGGCCTCGTATAGTGACTGGCGTTGCAAGGTGTCAGCCCTGCTGCGTTAGTTAGTACGGTGTAGGGCTAGTTGTATCTGCGGTGAAACCACCATTAGCAACGTCCCTAAGATCAGCTGGCCTTGTATAGTGACTAGCGTTGCAAGGTGTCAGCCCTGCTGCGTTAGTTAGTACGGTGTAGGGCTAGTTGTATCTGCGGTCACACCACCATTAGCAACGTCCCTAAGATCAGCTGGTCTCGTATAGTGACTGGCGTTGCAAGGTGTCAGCCCTGCTGCGTTAGTTAGTACGGTGTAGGGCTAGTTGTATCTGCGGTGAAACCACCATTAGCAACGTCCCTAAGATCAGCTGGCCTTGTATAGTGACTAGCGTTGCAAGGTGTCAGCCCTGCTGCGTTAGTTAGTACGGTATAGGGCTAGTTTTATCTGCGGTGAAACCACCATTAGCAACGTCCCTAAGATCAGCTGGCCTTGTATAGTGACTAACGTTGCAAGGTGTCAGCCCTGCTGCGTTAGTTAGTACGGTGTAGGGCTAGTTGTATCTGCGGTGACACCACCATTAGCAACGTCCCTAAGATCAGCTGGTCTCGTATAGTGACTGGCGTTGCAAGGTGTCAGCCCTGCTGCGTTAGTTAGTACGGTGTAGGGCTAGTTGTATCTGCGGTGAAACCACCACTAGCAACGTCCCTAAGATCAGCTGGCCTTGTATAGTGACTAGCGTTGCAAGGTGTCAGCGCTGCTGCGTTAGTTAGTACGGTGTAGGGCTAGTTGTATCTGCGGTGAAACCACCATTAGCAACGTCCCTAAGATCAGCTGGCCTCGAATAGTGACTGGCGTTGCAAGGTGTCCGCCCTGCTGCGTTAGTTAGTACGGTGTAGGGCTAGTTGTATCTGCGGTGAAACCACCATTAGCAACGTCCTTAAGATCAGCTGGCCTCGTATAGTGACTGGCGTTGCAAGGTGTCAGCCCTGCTGCGTTAGTTAGTACGGTGTAGGGCTAGTTGTATCTGCGGTGACACCACCATTAGCAACGTCCCTAAGATCAGCTGGTCTCGTATAGTAACTGGCGTTGCAAGGTGTCAGCCCTGCTGCGTTAGTTAGTACGGTGTAGGGTTAGTTGTATCTGCGGTGAAACCACCATTAGCAACGTCCCTAAGATCAGCTGGCCTTGTATAGTGACTAGCGTTGCAAGGTGTCAGCCCTGCTGCGTTAGTTAGTACGGTGTAGGGCTAGTTGTATCTGCGGTGAAACCACCATTAGCAACGTCCTTAAGATCAGCTGGCCTCGAATAGTGACTGGCGTTGCAAGGTGTCCGCCCTGCTGCGTTAGTTAGTACGGTGTAGGGCTAGTTGTATCTGCGGTGAAACCACCATTAGCAACGTCCTTAAGATCAGCTGGCCTCGTATAGTGACTGGCGTTGCAAGGTGTCAGCCCTGCTGCGTTAGTTAGTACGGTGTAGGGCTAGTTGTATCTGCGGTGACACCACCATTAGCAACGTCCCTAAGATCAGCTGGTCTCGTATAGTAACTGGCGTTGCAAGGTGTCAGCCCTGCTGCGTTAGTTAGTACGGTGTAGGGCTAGTTGTATCTGCGGTGAAACCACCATTAGCAACGTCCCTAAGATCAGCTGGCCTCGTATAGTGACTGGCGTTGCAAGGTGTCAGCCCTGCTGCGTTAGTTAGTACGGTGTAGGGCTAGTTGTATCTGCGGTGAAACCACCACTAGCAACGTCCCTAAGATCAGCTGGCCTTGTATAGTGACTAGCGTTGCAAGGTGTCAGCGCTGCTGCGTTAGTTAGTACGGTGTAGGGCTAGTTGTATCTGCGGTGAAACCACCATTAGCAACGTCCCTAAGATCAGCTGGCCTCGAATAGTGACTGGCGTTGCAAGGTGTCCGCCCTGCTGCGTTAGTTAGTACGGTGTAGGGCTAGTTGTATCTGCGGTGAAACCACCATTAGCAACGTCCTTAAGATCAGCTGGCCTCGTATAGTGACTGGCGTTGCAAGGTGTCAGCCCTGCTGCGTTAGTTAGTACGGTGTAGGGCTAGTTGTATCTGCGGTGACACCACCATTAGCAACGTCCCTAAGATCAGCTGGTCTCGTATAGTAACTGGCGTTGCAAGGTGTCAGCCCTGCTGCGTTAGTTAGTACGGTGTAGGGTTAGTTGTATCTGCGGTGAAACCACCATTAGCAACGTCCCTAAGATCAGCTGGCCTTGTATAGTGACTAGCGTTGCAAGGTGTCAGCCCTGCTGCGTTAGTTAGTACGGTGTAGGGCTAGTTGTATCTGCGGTGAAACCACCATTAGCAACGTCCCTAAGATCAGCTGGCCTCGAATAGTGACTGGCGTTGCAAGGTGTCCGCCCTGCTGCGTTAGTTAGTACGGTGTAGGGCTAGTTGTATCTGCGGTGAAACCACCATTAGCAACGTCCTTAAGATCAGCTGGCCTCGTATAGTGACTGGCGTTGCAAGGTGTCAGCCCTGCTGCGTTAGTTAGTACGGTGTAGGGCTAGTTGTATCTGCGGTGACACCACCATTAGCAACGTCCCTAAGATCAGCTGGTCTCGTATAGTAACTGGCGTTGCAAGGTGTCAGCCCTGCTGCGTTAGTTAGTACGGTGTAGGGCTAGTTGTATCTGCGGTGAAACCACCATTAGCAACGTCCCTAAGATCAGCTGGCCTCGTATAGTGACTGGCGTTGCAAGGTGTCAGCCCTGCTGCGTTAGTTAGTACGGTGTAGGGCTAGTTGTATCTGCGGTGAAACCACCATTAGCAACGTCCCTAAGATCAGCTGGTCTCGTATAGTGACTAGCGTTGCAAGGTGTCAGCCCTGCTGCGTTAGTTAGTACGGTGTAGGGCTAGTTGTATCTGCGGTGAAACCACCATTAGCAACGTCCCTAAGATCAGCTGGCCTTGTATAGTGACTAGTGTTGCAAGGTGTCAGCCCTGCTGCGTTAGTTAGTACGGTGTAGGGTTAGTTGTATCTGCGGGGAAACCACCATTAGCAACGTCCCTAAGATCAGCTGGCCTTGTATAGTGACTAGCGTTGCAAGGTGCAGCCCTGCTGCGTTAGTTAGTACGGTGTAGGGCTAGTTGTATCTGCGGTGACACCACCATTAGCAACGTCCCTAAGATCAGCTGGTCTCGTATAGTGACTGGCGTTGCAAGGTGTCAGCCCTGCTGCGTTAGTTAGTACGGTGTAGGGCTAGTTGTATCTGCGGTGAAACCACCATTAGCAACGTCCCTAAGATCAGCTGGCCTTGTATAGTGACTAGCGTTGCAAGTTGTCAGCCCTGCTGCGTTAGTTAGTACGGTGTAGGGCTAGTTGTATCTGCGGTGAAACCACCATTAGCAACGTCCCTAAGATCAGCTGGCCTCGAATAGTGACTGGCGTTGCAAGGTGTCCGCCCAGCTGCGTTAGTTAGTACGGTGTAGGGCTAGTTGTATCTGCGGTGAAACCACCATTAGCAACGTCCCTAAGATCAGCTGGCCTCGTATAGTGACTGGCGTTGCATGGTGTCAGCCCTGCTGCGTTAGTTAGTACGGTGTAGGGCTAGTTGTATCTGCGGTGAAACCCCCATTAGCAACGTCCCTAAGATCAGCTGGCCTCGAATAGTGACTGGCGTTGCAAGGTGTCCGCCCTGCTGCGTTAGTTAGTACGGTGTAGGGCTAGTTGTATCTGCGGTGAAACCACCATTAGCAACGTCCTTAAGATCAGCTGGCCTCGTATAGTGACTGGCGTTGCAAGGTGTCAGCCCTGCTGCGTTAGTTAGTACGGTGTAGGGCTAGTTGTATCTGCGGTGACACCACCATTAGCAACGTCCCTAAGATCAGCTGGTCTCGTATAGTAACTGGCGTTGCAAGGTGTCAGCCCTGCTGCGTTAGTTAGTACGGTGTAGGGTTAGTTGTATCTGCGGTGAAACCACCATTAGCAACGTCCCTAAGATCAGCTGGCCTCGTATAGTGACTGGCGTTGCAAGGTGTCAGCCCTGCTGCGTTAGTTAGTACGGTGTAGGGCTAGTTGTATCTGCGGTGAAACCACCATTAGCAACGTCCCTAAGATCAGCTGGCCTCGAATAGTGACTGGCGTTGCAAGGTGTCCGCCCTGCTGCGTTAGTTAGTACGGTGTAGGGCTAGTTGTATCTGCGGTGAAACCACCATTAGCAACGTCCTTAAGATCAGCTGGCCTCGTATAGTGACTGGCGTTGCAAGGTGTCAGCCCTGCTGCGTTAGTTAGTACGGTGTAGGGCTAGTTGTATCTGCGGTGAAACCACCATTAGCAACGTCCCTAAGATCAGCTGGCCTCGTATAGTAACTGGCGTTGCAAGGTGTCAGCCCTGCTGCGTTAGTTAGTACGGTGTAGGGCTAGTTGTATCTGCGGTGAAACCACCATTAGCAACGCCTCCAAGATCAGCTGGCCTCGTATAGTAACTGGCGTTGCAAGGTGTCAGCCCTGCTGCGTTAGTTAGTACGGTGTAGGGCTAGTTGTATCTGCGGTGAAACCACCATTAGCAACGTCCCTAAGATCAGCTGGAATTGTATAGTGACTAGCGTTGCAAGGTGTCAGCCCTGCTGCGTTAGTTAGTACGGTGTAGGGCTAGTTGTATCTGCGGTGAAACCACCATTAGCAACGTCCCTAAGATCAGCTGGCCTTGTATAGTGACTAGCGTTGCAAGGTATCAGCCCTGCTGCGTTAGTTAGTACGGTGTAGGGCTAGTTGTATCTGCGGTGAAACCACCATTAGCAACGTCCCTAAAATCAGCTGGTCTCGTATAGTGACTGGCGTTGCAAGGTGTCAGCCCTGCTGCGTTAGTTAGTACGGTGTAGGGCTAGTTATATCTGCTGTGAAACCACTATTAGCAACGTCCCTAAGATCAGCTGGCCTTGTATAGTGACTAGCGTTGCAAGGTGTCAGCCCTGCTGCGTTAGTTAGTACGGTGTAGGGCTAGTTGTATCTGCGGTGAAACCACCATTAGCAACGTCCCTAAGATCAGCTGGCCTCGTATAGTGACTGGCGTTGCAAGGTGTCAGCCCTGCTGCGTTAGTTAGTACGGTGTAGGGCTAGTTGTATCTGCGGTGAAACCACCATTAGCAACGTCCCTAAGATCAGCTGGCCTCGTTTAGTGACTGGCGTTGCAAGGTGTCAGCCCTGCTGCGTTTGTTAGTACGGTGTAGGGCTAGTTGTATCTGCGGTGAAAAGACCATTAGCAACGTCCCTAAGATCAGCTGGCCTTGTATAGTGACTGGCGTTGCAAGGTGTCAGCCCTGCTGCGTTAGTTAGTACGGTGTAGGGCTAGTTTTATCTGCGGTGAAACCACCATTAGCAACGCCCTAAGATCAGCTGGCCTCGTATAGTGACTGGCGTTGCAAGGTGTCAGCCCTGCTGCGTTAGTTAGTACGGTGTAGGGCTAGTTGTATCTGCGGTGAAACCACTATTAGCAACGTCCCTAAGATCAGCTGGCCTCGTATAGTGACTGGCGTTGCAAGGTGTCAGCCCTGCTGCGTTAGTTAGTACGGTGTAGGGCTAGTTGTATCTGCGGTGAAACCACCATTAGCAACGCCTCTAAGATTAGCTGGCCTCGTATAGTGACTGGCGTTGCAAGGTGTCAGCCCTGCTGCGTTAGTTAGTACGGTGTAGGGCTAGTTGTATCTGCGGTGAAACCACCATTAGCAACGTCCCTAAGATCAGCTGGCCTCGTATAGTGACTGGCGTTGCAAGGTGTCAGCCCTGCTGCGTTAGTTAGTACGGTGTAGGGCTAGTTGTATCTGCGGTGAAACCACCATTAGCAACGTCCCTAAGATCAGCTGGCCTTGTATAGTGACTGGCGTTGCAAGGTGTCAGCCCTGCTGCGTTAGTTAGTACGGTGTAGGGCTAGTTGTATCTGCGGTGAAACCACCATTAGCAACGTCCCTAAGATCAGCTGGCCTTGTATAGTGACTAGCGTTGCAAGGTATCAGCCCTGCTGCGTTAGTTAGTACGGTGTAGGGCTAGTTGTATCTGCGGTGAAACCACCATTAGCAACGTCCCTAAGATCAGCTGGCCTCGTATAGTGACTGGCGTTGCAAGGTGTCAGCCCTGCTGCGTTAGTTAGTACGGTGTAGGGCTAGTTGTATCTGCGGTGAAACCACCATTAGCAACGTCCCTAAGATCAGCTGGCCTCGTATAGTGACTCTCGTTGCAAGGTGTCAGCCCTTCTGCGTTAGTTAGTACGGTGTAGGGCTAGTTGTATCTGCGGTGAAACCACCATTAGCAACGTCCCTAAGATCAGCTGGCCTTGTATAGTGACTAGCGTTGCAAGGTGTCAGCCCTGCTGCGTTAGTTAGTACGGTGTAGGGCTAGTTGTATCTGCGGTGACACCACCATTAGCAACGTCCCTAAGATCAGCTGGTCTCGTATAGTGACTGGCGTTGCAAGGTGTCAGCCCTGCTGCGTTAGTTAGTACGGTGTAGGGCTAGTTGTATCTGCGGTGAAACCACCATTAGCAACGTCCCTAAGATCAGCTGGCCTTGTATAGTGACTAGCGTTGCAAGGTGTCAGCCCTGCTGCGTTAGTTAGTACGGTGTAGGGCTAGTTGTATCTGCGGTGACACCACCATTAGCAACGTCCCTAAGATCAGCTGGCCTCGTATAGTGACTAGCGTTGCAAGGTGTCAGCCCTGCTGCGTTAGTTAGTACGGTGTAGGGCTAGTTGTATCTGCGGTGAAACCACCATTAGCAACGCCTCTAAGATCAGCTGGCCTCGTATAGTGACTGGCGTTGCAAGGTGTCAGCCCTGCTGCGTTAGTTAGTACGGTGTAGGGCTAGTTGTATCTGCGGTGAAACCACCATTAGCAACGTCCCTAAGATCAGCTGGCCTCGTATAGTGACTGGCGTTGCAAGGTGTCAGCCCTGCTGCGTTAGTTAGTACGGTGTAGGGCTAGTTGTATCTGCGGTGAAACCACCATTAGCAACGTCCCTAAGATCAGCTGGCCTTGTGTTGTGACTGGCGTTGCAAGGTGTCAGCCCTGCTGCGTTAGTTAGTACGGTGTAGGGCTAGTTGTATCTGCGGTGAAACCACCATTAGCAACGTCCCTAAGATCAGCTGGCCTTGTATAGTGACTAGCGTTGCAAGGTATCAGCCCTGCTGCGTTAGTTAGTACGGTGTAGGGCTAGTTGTATCTGCGGTGAAACCACCATTAGCAACGTCCCTAAGATCAGCTGGCCTCGTATAGTGACTGGCGTTGCAAGGTGTCAGCCCTGCTGCGTTAGTTAGTACGGTGTAGGGCTAGTTGTATCTGCGGTGAAACCACCATTAGCAACGTCCCTAAGATCAGCTGGCCTCGTATAGTGACTCTCGTTGCAAGGTGTCAGCCCTTCTGCGTTAGTTAGTACAGTGTAGGGCTAGTTGTATCTGCGGTGAAACCACCATTAGCAACGTCCCTAAGATCAGCTGGCCTTGTATAGTGACTAGCGTTGCAAGGTGTCAGCCCTGCTGCGTTAGTTAGTACGGTGTAGGGCTAGTTGTATCTGCGGTGACACCACCATTAGCAACGTCCCTAAGATCAGCTGGTCTCGTATAGTGACTGGCGTTGCAAGGTGTCAGCCCTGCTGCGTTAGTTAGTACGGTGTAGGGCTAGTTGTATCTGCGGTGAAACCACCATTAGCAACGTCCCTAAGATCAGCTGGCCTTGTATAGTGACTAGCGTTGCAAGGTGTCAGCCCTGCTGCGTTAGTTAGTACGGTGTAGGGCTAGTTGTATCTGCGGTGACACCACCATTAGCAACGTCCCTAAGATCAGCTGGCCTCGTATAGTGACTGGCGTTGCAAGGTGTCAGCCCTGCTGCGTTAGTTAGTACGGTGTAGGGCTAGTTGTATCTGCGGTGAAACCACCATTAGCAACGCCTCTAAGATCAGCTGGCCTCGTATAGTAACTGGCGTTGCAAGGTGTCAGCCCTGCTGCGTTAGTTAGTACGGTGTAGGGCTAGTTGTATCTGCGGTGACACCACCATTAGCAACGTCCCTAAGATCAGCTGGCCTCGTATAGTGACTGGCGTTGCAAGGTTTCAGCCCTGCTGCGTTAGTTAGTACGGTGTAGGGCTAGTTGTATCTGCGGTGAAACCACCATTAGCAACGTCCCTAAGATCAGCTGGCCTCGTATAGTGACTCTCGTTGCAAGGTGTCAGCCCTTCTGCGTTAGTTAGTACGGTGTAGGGCTAGTTGTATCTGCGGTGAAACCACCATTAGCAACGTCCCTAAGATCAGCTGGCCTTGTATAGTGACTAGCGTTGCAAGGTGTCAGCCCTGCTGCGTTAGTTAGTACGGTGTAGGGCTAGTTGTATCTGCGGTGACACCACCATTAGCAGCGTCCCTAAGATCAGCTGGTCTCGTATAGTGACTGGCGTTGCAAGGTGTCAGCCCTGCTGCGTTAGTTAGTACGGTGTAGGGCTAGTTGTATCTGCGGTGAAACCACCATTAGCAACGTCCCTAAGATCAGCTGGCCTTGTATAGTGACTAGCGTTGCAAGGTGTCAGCCCTGCTGCGTTAGTTAGTACGGTGTAGGGCTAGTTGTATCTGCGATGACACCACCATTAGCAACGTCCCTAAGATCAGCTGGCCTCGTATAGTGACTGGCGTTTCAAGGTGTCAGCCCTGCTGCGTTAGTTAGTACGGTGTAGGGCTAGTTGTATCTGCGGTGAAACCACCATTAGCAACGCCTCTAAGATCAGCTGGCCTCGTATAGTAACTGGCGTTGCAAGGTGTCAGCCCTGCTGCGTTAGTTAGTACGGTGTATGGCTAGTTGTATCTGCGGTGACACCACCATTAGCAACGCCTCTAAGATCAGCTGGCCTCCTATAGTAACTGGCGTTGCAAGGTGTCAGCCCTGCTGCGTTAGTTAGTACGGTGTAGGGCTAGTTGTATCTGCGGTGACACCACCATTAGCAGCGTCAATAAGATCAGCTGGTCTCGTATAGTGACTGGCGTTGCAAGGTGTCAGCCCTGCTGCGTTAGTTAGTACGGTGTAGGGCTAGTTGTATCTGCGGTGACACCACCATTAGCAACGTCCCTAAGATCAGCTGGCCTCGTATAGTGACTGGCGTTGCAAGGTGTCAGCCCTGCTGCGTTAGTTAGTACGGTGTAGGGCTAGTTGTATCTGCGGTGAAACCACCATTAGCAACGCCTCTAATATCAGCTGGCCTCGTATAGTAACTGGCGTTGCAAGGTGTCAGCCCTGCTGCGTTAGTTAGTACGGTGTAGGGCTAGTTGTATCTGCGGTGACACCACCATTAGCAGCGTCCCTAAGATCAGCTGGTCTCGTATAGTGACTGGCGTTGCAAGGTGTCAGCCCTGCTGCGTTAGTTAGTACAGTGTAGGGCTAGTTGTATCTGCGGTGAAACCACCATTAGCAACGTCCCTAAGATCAGCTGGCCTTGTATAGTGACTAGCGTTGCAAGGTGCAGCCCTGCTGCGTTAGTTAGTACGGTGTAGGGCTAGTTGTATCTGCGGTGACACCACCATTAGCAACGTCCCTAAGATCAGCTGGTCTCGTATAGTGACTGGCGTTGCAAGGTGTCAGCCCTGCTGCGTTAGTTAGTACGGTGTAGGGCTAGTTGTATCTGCGGTGAAACCACCATTAGCAACGTCCCTAAGATCAGCTGGCCTTGTATAGTGACTAGCGTTGCAAGTTGTCAGCCCTGCTGCGTTAGTTAGTACGGTGTAGGGCTAGTTGTATCTGCGGTGAAACCACCATTAGCAACGTCCCTAAGATCAGCTGGCCTCGAATAGTGACTGGCGTTGCAAGGTGTCCGCCCAGCTGCGTTAGTTAGTACGGTGTAGGGCTAGTTGTATCTGCGGTGAAACCACCATTAGCAACGTCCCTAAGATCAGCTGGCCTCGTATAGTGACTGGCGTTGCATGGTGTCAGCCCTGCTGCGTTAGTTAGTACGGTGTAGGGCTAGTTGTATCTGCGGTGAAACCCCCATTAACAACGTCCCTAAGATCAGCTGGCCTCGTATAGTGACTGGCGTTGCAAGGTGTCAGCCCTGCTGCGTTAGTTAGTACGGTGTAGGGCTAGTTGTATCTGCGGTGAAACCACCATTAGCAACGTCCCTAAGATCAGCTGGCCTTGTATAGTGACTAGCGTTGCAAGGTGTCAGCCCTGCTGCGTTAGTTAGTACGGTGTAGGGCTAGTTGTATCTGCGGTGAAACCACCATTAGCAACGCCTCCAAGATCAGCTGGCCTCGTATAGTGACTAGCGTTGCAAGGTGTCAGCCCTGCTGCGTTAGTTAGTACGGTGTAGGGCTAGTTGTATCTGCGGTGAAACCACCATTAGCAACGTCCCTAAGATCAGCTGGCCTTGTATAGTGACTAGCGTTGCAAGGTATCAGCCCTGCTGCGTTAGTTAGTACGGTGTAGGGCTAGTTGTATCTGCGGTGAAACCACCATTAGCAACGTCCCTAAAATCAGCTGGTCTCGTATAGTGACTGGCGTTGCAAGGTGTCAGCCCTGCTGCGTTAGTTAGTACGGTGTAGGGCTAGTTGTATCTGCTGTGAAACCACCATTAGCAACGTCCCTAAGATCAGCTGGCCTTGTATAGTGACTAGCGTTGCAAGGTGTCAGCCCTGCTGCGTTAGTTAGTACGGTGTAGGGCTAGTTGTATCTGCGGTGAAACCACCATTAGCAACGTCCCTAAGATCAGCTGGCCTCGTTTAGTGACTGGCGTTGCAAGGTGTCAGCCCTGCTGCGTTTGTTAGTACGGTGTAGGGCTAGTTGTATCTGCGGTGAAAAGACCATTAGCAACGTCCCTAAGATCAGCTGGCCTTGTATAGTGACTGGCGTTGCAAGGTGTCAGCCCTGCTGCGTTAGTTAGTACGGTGTAGGGCTAGTTGTATCTGCGGTGAAACCACCATTAGCAACGTCCCTAAGATCAGCTGGCCTCGTATAGTGACTGGCGTTGCAAGGTGTCAGCCCTGCTGCGTTAGTTAGTACTGTGTAGGGCTAGTTGTATCTGCGGTGAAACCACCATTAGCAACGTCCCTAAGATCAGCTGGCCTTGTATAGTGACTGGCGTTGCAAGGTGTCAGCCCTGCTGCGTTAGTTAGTACGGTGTAGGGCTAGTTGTATCTGCGGTGAAACCACCATTAGGACGTCCCTAAGATCAGCTGGCCTCGTATAGTGACTGGCGTTGCAAGGTGTCAGCCCTGCTGCGTTAGTTAGTACGGTGTAGGGCTAGTTGTATCTGCGGTGAAACCACCATTAGCAACGTCCCTAAGATCAGCTGGTCTCGTATAGTAACTAGCGTTGAGGGGTGTCAGCCCTGCTGCGTTAGTTAGTACGGTGTAGGGCTAGTTGTATCTGCGGTGAAACCACCATTAGCAACGTCCCTAAGATCAGCTGGCCTTGTATAGTGACTAGCGTTGCAAGGTGTCAGCCCTGCTGCGTTAGTTAGTACGGTGTAGGGCTAGTTGTATCTGCGGTGAAACCACCATTAGGACGTCCCTAAGATCAGCTGGCCTCGTATAGTGACTGGCGTTGCAAGGTGTCAGCCCTGCTGCGTTAGTTAGTACGGTGTAGGGCTAGTTGTATCTGCGGTGAAACCACCATTAGCAACGTCCCTAAGATCAGCTGGCCTCGTATAGTGACTGGCGTTGCAAGGTGTCAGCCCTGCTGCGTTAGTTAGTACGGTGTAGGGCTAGTTGTATCTGCGGTGAAACCACCATTAGCAACGTCCCTAAGATCAGCTGGCCTTGTATAGTGACTAGCGTTGCAAGGTGTCAGCCCTGCTGCGTTAGTTAGTACGGTGTAGGGCTAGTTGTATCTGCGGTGAAACCACCATTAGCAACGTCCCTAAGATCAGCTGGCCTTGTATAGTGACTAACGTTGCAAGGTGTCAGCCCTGCTGCGTTAGTTAGTACGGTGTAGGGCTAGTTGTATCTGCGGTGACACCACCATTAGCAACGTCCCTAAGATCAGCTGGTCTCGTATAGTGACTGGCGTTGCAAGGTGTCAGCCCTGCTGCGTTAGTTAGTACGGTGTAGGGCTAGTTGTATCTGCGGTGAAACCACCATTAGCAACGTCCCTAAGATCAGCTGGCCTTGTATAGTGACTAGCGTTGCAAGGTGTCAGCCCTGCTGCGTTAGTTAGTACGGTGTAGGGCTAGTTGTATCTGCGGTGAAACCACCATTAGCAACGTCCCTAAGATCAGCTGGCCTCGAATAGTGACTGGCGTTGCAAGGTGTCCGCCCTGCTGCGTTAGTTAGTACGGTGTAGGGCTAGTTGTATCTGCGGTGAAACCACCATTAGCAACGTCCTTAAGATCAGCTGGCCTCGTATAGTGACTGGCGTTGCAAGGTGTCAGCCCTGCTGCGTTAGTTAGTACGGTGTAGGGCTAGTTGTATCTGCGGTGACACCACCATTAGCAACGTCCCTAAGATCAGCTGGTCTCGTATAGTAACTGGCGTTGCAAGGTGTCAGCCCTGCTGCGTTAGTTAGTACGGTGTAGGGCTAGTTGTATCTGCGGTGAAACCACCATTAGCAAAGTCCCTAAGATCAGCTGGCCTTGTATAGTGACTAGCGTTGCAAGGTGTCAGCCCTGCTGCGTTAGTTAGTACGGTGTAGGGCTAGTTGTATCTGCGGTGAAACCACCATTAGCAACGTCCCTAAGATCAGCTGGCCTCGAATAGTGACTGGCGTTGCAAGGTGTCCGCCCTGCTGCGTTAGTTAGTACGGTGTAGGGCTAGTTGTATCTGCGGTGAAACCACCATTAGCAACGTCCTTAAGATCAGCTGGCCTCGTATAGTGACTGGCGTTGCAAGGTGTCAGCCCTGCTGCGTTAGTTAGTACGGTGTAGGGCTAGTTGTATCTGCGGTGACACCACCATTAGCAACGTCCCTAAGATCAGCTGGTCTCGTATAGTAACTGGCGTTGCAAGGTGTCAGCCCTGCTGCGTTAGTTAGTACGGTGTAGGGCTAGTTGTATCTGCGGTGAAACCACCATTAGCAACGTCCCTAAGATCAGCTGGCCTCGTATAGTGACTGGCGTTGCAAGGTGTCAGCCCTGCTGCGTTAGTTAGTACGGTGTAGGGCTAGTTGTATCTGCGGTGAAACCACCATTAGCAACGTCCCTAAGATCAGCTGGTCTCGTATAGTGACTAGCGTTGCAAGGTGTCAGCCCTGCTGCGTTAGTTAGTACGGTGTACGGCTAGTTGTATCTGCGGTGAAACCACCATTAGCAACGTCCCTAAGATCAGCTGGCCTTGTATAGTGACTAGTGTTGCAAGGTGTCAGCCCTGCTGCTTTAGTTAGTACGGTGTAGGGCTAGTTGTATCTGCGGGGAAACCACCATTAGCAACGTCCCAAAGATCAGCTGGCCTTGTATAGTGACTAGCGTTGCAAGGTGCAGCCCTGCTGCGTTAGTTAGTACGGTGTAGGGCTAGTTGTATCTGCGGTGACACCACCATTAGCAACGTCCCTAAGATCAGCTGGTCTCGTACAGTGACTGGCGTTGCAAGGTGTCAGCCCTGCTGCGTTAGTTAGTACGGTGTAGGGCTAGTTGTATCTGCGGTGAAACCACCATTAGCAACGTCCCTAAGATCAGCTGGCCTTGTATAGTGACTAGCGTTGCAAGTTGTCAGCCCTGCTGCGTTAGTTAGTACGGTGTAGGGCTAGTTGTATCTGCGGTGAAACCACCATTAGCAACGTCCCTAAGATCAGCTGGCCTCGAATAGTGACTGGCGTTGCAAGGTGTCCGCCCAGCTGCGTTAGTTAGTACGGTGTAGGGCTAGTTGTATCTGCGGTGAAACCACCATTAGCAACGTCCCTAAGATCAGCTGGCCTCGTATAGTGACTGGCGTTGCATGGTGTCAGCCCTGCTGCGTTAGTTAGTACGGTGTAGGGCTAGTTGTATCTGCGGTGAAACCCCCATTAGCAACGTCCCTAAGATCAGCTGGCCTCGTATAGTGACTGGCGTTGCAAGGTGTCAGCCCTGCTGCGTTAGTTAGTACGGTGTAGGGCTAGTTGTATCTGCGGTGAAACCACCATTAGCAACGTCCCTAAGATCAGCTGGCCTTGTATAGTGACTAGCGTTGCAAGGTGTCAGCCCTGCTGCGTTAGTTAGTACGGTGTAGGGCTAGTTGTATCTGCGGTGAAACCACCATTAGCAACGTCCCTAAGATCAGCTGGCCTTGTATAGTGACTAGCGTTGCAAGGTGTCAGCCCTGCTGCGTTAGTTAGTACGGTGTAGGGCTAGTTGTATCTGCGGTGAAACCACCATTAGCAACGTCCCTAAGATCAGCTGGCCTTGTATATTGACTAGCGTTGCAAGGTATCAGCCCTGCTGCGTTAGTTAGTACGGTGTAGGGCTAGTTGTATCTGCGGTGAAACCACCATTAGCAACGTCCCTAAAATCAGCTGGTCTCGTATAGTGACTGGCGTTGCAAGGTGTCAGCCCTGCTGCGTTAGTTAGTACGGTGTAGGGCTAGTTGTATCTGCTGTGAAACCACCATTAGCAACGTCCCTAAGATCAGCTGGCCTTGTATAGTGACTAGCGTTGCAAGGTGTCAGCCCTGCTGCGTTAGTTAGTACGGTGTAGGGCTAGTTGTATCTGCGGTGAAACCACCATTAGCAACGTCCCTAAGATCAGCTGGCCTCGTTTAGTGACTGGCGTTGCAAGGTGTCAGCCCTGCTGCGTTTGTTAGTACGGTGTAGTGCTAGTTGTATCTGCGGTGAAAAGACCATTAGCAACGTCCCTAAGATCAGCTGGCCTTGTATAGTGACTGGCGTTGCAAGGTGTCAGCCCTGCTGCGTTAGTTAGTACGGTGTAGGGCTATTTGTATCTGCGGTGACACCACCATTAGCAACGTCCCTAAGATCAGCTGGTCTCGTATAGTGACTGGCGTTGCAAGGTGTCAGCCCTGCTGCGTTAGTTAGTACGGTGTAGGGCTAGTTGTATCTGCTTTGAAACCACCATTAGCAACGTCCCTAAGATCAGCTGGCCTTGTATAGTGACTAGCGTTGCAAGGTGTCAGCCCTGCTGCGTTAGTTAGTACGGTGTAGGGCTAGTTGTATCTGCGGTGACACCACCATTAGCAACGTCCCTAAGATCAGCTGGCCTCGTATAGTGACTGGCGTTGCAAGGTGTCAGCCCTGCTGCGTTAGTTAGTACGGTGTAGGGCTAGTTGTATCTGCGGTGAAACCACCATTAGCAACGCCTCTAAGATCAGCTGGCCTCGTATAGTAACTGGCGTTGCAAGGTGTCAGCCCTGCTGCGTTAGTTAGTACGGTGTAGGGCTAGTTGTATCTGCGGTGACACCACCATTAGCAACGTCCCTAAGATCAGCTGGCCTCGTATAGTGACTGGCGTTGCAAGGTTTCAGCCCTGCTGCGTTAGTTAGTACGGTGTAGGGCTAGTTGTATCTGCGGTGAAACCACCATTAGCAACGTCCCTAAGATCAGCTGGCCTCGTATAGTGACTCTCGTTGCAAGGTGTCAGCCCTTCTGCGTTAGTTAGTACGGTGTAGGGCTAGTTGTATCTGCGGTGAAACCACCATTAGCAACGTCCCTAAGATCAGCTGGCCTTGTATAGTGACTAGCGTTGCAAGGTGTCAGCCCTGCTGCGTTAGTTAGTACGGTGTAGGGCTAGTTGTATCTGCGGTGACACCACCATTAGCAGCGTCCCTAAGATCAGCTGGTCTCGTATAGTGACTGGCGTTGCAAGGTGTCAGCCCTGCTGCGTTAGTTAGTACGGTGTAGGGCTAGTTGTATCTGCGGTGAAACCACCATTAGCAACGTCCCTAAGATCAGCTGGCCTTGTATAGTGACTAGCGTTGCAAGGTGTCAGCCCTGCTGCGTTATTTAGTACGGTGTAGGGCTAGTTGTATCTGCGATGACACCACCATTAGCAACGTCCCTAAGATCAGCTGGCCTCGTATAGTGACTGGCGTTTCAAGGTGTCAGCCCTGCTGCGTTAGTTAGTACGGTGTAGGGCTAGTTGTATCTGCGGTGAAACCACCATTAGCAACGCCTCTAAGATCAGCTGGCCTCGTATAGTAACTGGCGTTGCAAGGTGTCAGCCCTGCTGCGTTAGTTAGTACGGTGTAGGGCTAGTTGTATCTGCGGTGACACCACCATTAGCAACGCCTCTAAGATCAGCTGGCCTCCTATAGTAACTGGCGTTGCAAGGTGTCAGCCCTGCTGCGTTAGTTAGTACGGTGTAGGGCTAGTTGTATCTGCGGTGACACCACCATTAGCAACGTCCCTAAGATCAGCTGGCCTCGTATAGTGACTGGCGTTGCAAGGTGTCAGCCCTGCTGCGTTAGTTAGTACGGTGTAGGGCTAGTTGTATCTGCGGTGAAACCACCATTAGCAACGCCTCTAATATCAGCTGGCCTCGTATAGTAACTGGCGTTGCAAGGTGTCAGCCCTGCTGCGTTAGTTAGTACGGTGTAGGGCTAGTTGTATCTGCGGTGACACCACCATTAGCAGCGTCCCTAAGATCAGCTGGTCTCGTATAGTGACTGGCGTTGCAAGGTGTCAGCCCTGCTGCGTTAGTTAGTACAGTGTAGGGCTAGTTGTATCTGCGGTGAAACCACCATTAGCAACGTCCCTAAGATCAGCTGGCCTTGTATAGTGACTAGCGTTGCAAGGTGTCAGCCCTGCTGCGTTAGTTAGTACGGTGTAGGGCTAGTTGTATCTGCGGTGAAACCACCATTAGCAACGTCCCTAAGATCAACTGGCCTCGTATAGTGACTGGCGTTGCAAGGTGTCAGCCCTGCTGCGTTAGTTAGTACGGTGTAGGGCTAGTTGTATCTGCGGTGAAACCACCATTAGCAACGTCCCTAAGATCAGCTGGCCTTGTATAGTGACTAGCGTTGCAAGGTGTCAGCCCTGCTGCGTTAGTTAGTACGGTGTAGTACTAGTTGTATCTGCGGGGAAACCACCATTAGCAATGTCCCTAAGATCAGCTGGCCTTGTATAGTGACTAGCGTTGCAAGGTGCAGCCCTGCTGCGTTAGTTAGTACGGTGTAGGGCTAGTTGTATCTGCGGTGACACCACCATTAGCAACGTCCCTAAGATCAGCTGGTCTCGTATAGTGACTGGCGTTGCAAGGTGTCAGCCCTGCTGCGTTAGTTAGTACGGTGTAGGGCTAGTTGTATCTGCGGTGAAACCACCATTAGCAACGTCCCTAAGATCAGCTGGCCTTGTATAGTGACTAGCGTTGCAAGTTGTCAGCCCTGCTGCGTTAGTTAGTACGGTGTAGGGCTAGTTGTATCTGCGGTGAAACCACCATTAGCAACGTCCCTAAGATCAGCTGGCCTCGAATAGTGACTGGCGTTGCAAGGTGTCCGCCCAGCTGCGTTAGTTAGTACGGTGTAGGGCTAGTTGTATCTGCGGTGAAACCACCATTAGCAACGTCCCTAAGATCAGCTGGCCTCGTATAGTGACTGGCGTTGCATGGTGTCAGCCCTGCTGCGTTAGTTAGTACGGTGTAGGGCTAGTTGTATCTGCGGTGAAACCCCCATTAACAACGTCCCTAAGATCAGCTGGCCTCGTATAGTGACTGGCGTTGCAAGGTGTCAGCCCTGCTGCGTTAGTTAGTACGGTGTAGGGCTAGTTGTATCTGCGGTGAAACCACCATTAGCAACGTCCCTAAGATCAGCTGGCCTTGTATAGTGACTAGCGTTGCAAGGTGTCAGCCCTGCTGCGTTAGTTAGTACGGTGTAGGGCTAGTTGTATCTGCGGTGAAACCACCATTAGCAACGCCTCCAAGATCAGCTGGCCTCGTATAGTGACTAGCGTTGCAAGGTGTCAGCCCTGCTGCGTTAGTTAGTACGGTGTAGGGCTAGTTGTATCTGCGGTGAAACCACCATTAGCAACGTCCCTAAGATCAGCTGGCCTTGTATAGTGACTAGCGTTGCAAGGTATCAGCCCTGCTGCGTTAGTTAGTACGGTGTAGGGCTAGTTGTATCTGCGGTGAAACCACCATTAGCAACGTCCCTAAAATCAGCTGGTCTCGTATAGTGACTGGCGTTGCAAGGTGTCAGCCCTGCTGCGTTAGTTAGTACGGTGTAGGGCTAGTTGTATCTGCTGTGAAACCACCATTAGCAACGTCCCTAAGATCAGCTGGCCTTGTATAGTGACTAGCGTTGCAAGGTGTCAGCCCTGCTGCGTTAGTTAGTACGGTGTAGGGCTAGTTGTATCTGCGGTGAAACCACCATTAGCAACGTCCCTAAGATCAGCTGGCCTCGTTTAGTGACTGGCGTTGCAAGGTGTCAGCCCTGCTGCGTTTGTTAGTACGGTGTAGGGCTAGTTGTATCTGCGGTGAAAAGACCATTAGCAACGTCCCTAAGATCAGCTGGCCTTGTATAGTGACTGGCGTTGCAAGGTGTCAGCCCTGCTGCGTTAGTTAGTACGGTGTAGGGCTAGTTGTATCTGCGGTGAAACCACCATTAGCAACGTCCCTAAGATCAGCTGGCCTCGTATAGTGACTGGCGTTGCAAGGTGTCAGCCCTGCTGCGTTAGTTAGTACTGTGTAGGGCTAGTTGTATCTGCGGTGAAACCACCATTAGCAACGTCCCTAAGATCAGCTGGCCTTGTATAGTGACTGGCGTTGCAAGGTGTCAGCCCTGCTGCGTTAGTTAGTACGGTGTAGGGCTAGTTGTATCTGCGGTGAAACCACCATTAGGACGTCCCTAAGATCAGCTGGCCTCGTATAGTGACTGGCGTTGCAAGGTGTCAGCCCTGCTGCGTTAGTTAGTACGGTGTAGGGCTAGTTGTATCTGCGGTGAAACCACCATTAGCAACGTCCCTAAGATCAGCTGGTCTCGTATAGTAACTAGCGTTGAGGGGTGTCAGCCCTGCTGCGTTAGTTAGTACGGTGTAGGGCTAGTTGTATCTGCGGTGAAACCACCATTAGCAACGTCCCTAAGATCAGCTGGCCTTGTATAGTGACTAGCGTTGCAAGGTGTCAGCCCTGCTGCGTTAGTTAGTACGGTGTAGGGCTAGTTGTATCTGCGGTGAAACCACCATTAGGACGTCCCTAAGATCAGCTGGCCTCGTATAGTGACTGGCGTTGCAAGGTGTCAGCCCTGCTGCGTTAGTTAGTACGGTGTAGGGCTAGTTGTATCTGCGGTGAAACCACCATTAGCAACGTCCCTAAGATCAGCTGGCCTCGTATAGTGACTGGCGTTGCAAGGTGTCAGCCCTGCTGCGTTAGTTAGTACGGTGTAGGGCTAGTTGTATCTGCGGTGAAACCACCATTAGCAACGTCCCTAAGATCAGCTGGCCTTGTATAGTGACTAGCGTTGCAAGGTGTCAGCCCTGCTGCGTTAGTTAGTACGGTGTAGGGCTAGTTGTATCTGCGGTGAAACCACCATTAGCAACGCCTCCAAGATCAGCTGGCCTCGTATAGTAACTGGCGTTGCAAGGTGTCAGCCCTGCTGCGTTAGTTAGTACGGTGTAGGGCTAGTTGTATCTGCGGTGAAACCACCATTAGCAACGTCCCTAAGATCAGCTGGCCTTGTATAGTGACTAGCGTTGCAAGGTGTCAGCCCTGCTGCGTTAGTTAGTACGGTGTAGGGCTAGTTGTATCTGCGGTGAAACCACCATTAGCAACGTCCCTAAGATCAGCTGGCCTTGTATAGTGACTAGCGTTGCAAGGTATCAGCCCTGCTGCGTTAGTTAGTACGGTATAGGGCTAGTTTTATCTGCGGTGAAACCACCATTAGCAACGTCCCTAAGATCAGCTGGCCTTGTATAGTGACTAACGTTGCAAGGTGTCAGCCCTGCTGCGTTAGTTAGTACGGTGTAGGGCTAGTTGTATCTGCGGTGACACCACCATTAGCAACGTCCCTAAGATCAGCTGGTCTCGTATAGTGACTGGCGTTGCAAGGTGTCAGCCCTGCTGCGTTAGTTAGTACGGTGTAGGGCTAGTTGTATCTGCGGTGAAACCACCATTAGCAACGTCCCTAAGATCAGCTGGCCTTGTATAGTGACTAGCGTTGCAAGGTGTCAGCCCTGCTGCGTTAGTTAGTACGGTGTAGGGCTAGTTGTATCTGCGGTGAAACCACCATTAGCAACGTCCCTAAGATCAGCTGGCCTCGAATAGTGACTGGCGTTGCAAGGTGTCCGCCCTGCTGCGTTAGTTAGTACGGTGTAGGGCTAGTTGTATCTGCGGTGAAACCACCATTAGCAACGTCCTTAAGATCAGCTGGCCTCGTATAGTGACTGGCGTTGCAAGGTGTCAGCCCTGCTGCGTTAGTTAGTACGGTGTAGGGCTAGTTGTATCTGCGGTGACACCACCATTAGCAACGTCCCTAAGATCAGCTGGTCTCGTATAGTAACTGGCGTTGCAAGGTGTCAGCCCTGCTGCGTTAGTTAGTACGGTGTAGGGCTAGTTGTATCTGCGGTGAAACCACCATTTGCAACGTCCCTAAGATCAGCTGGCCTTGTATAGTGACTAGCGTTGCAAGGTGTCAGCCCTGCTGCGTTAGTTAGTACGGTGTAGGGCTAGTTGTATCTGCGGTGAAACCACCATTAGCAACGTCCCTAAGATCAGCTGGCCTCGAATAGTGACTGGCGTTGCAAGGTGTCCGCCCTGCTGCGTTAGTTAGTACGGTGTAGGGCTAGTTGTATCTGCGGTGAAACCACCATTAGCAACGTCCTTAAGATCAGCTGGCCTCGTATAGTGACTGGCGTTGCAAGGTGTCAGCCCTGCTGCGTTAGTTAGTACGGTGTAGGGCTAGTTGTATCTGCGGTGACACCACCATTAGCAACGTCCCTAAGATCAGCTGGTCTCGTATAGTAACTGGCGTTGCAAGGTGTCAGCCCTGCTGCGTTAGTTAGTACGGTGTAGGGCTAGTTGTATCTGCGGTGAAACCACCATTAGCAACGTCCCTAAGATCAGCTGGCCTCGTATAGTGACTGGCGTTGCAAGGTGTCAGCCCTGCTGCGTTAGTTAGTACGGTGTAGGGCTAGTTGTATCTGCGGTGAAACCACCATTAGCAACGTCCCTAAGATCAGCTGGTCTCGTATAGTGACTAGCGTTGCAAGGTGTCAGCCCTGCTGCGTTATTTAGTACGGTGTACGGCTAGTTGTATCTGCGGTGAAACCACCATTAGCAACGTCCCTAAGATCAGCTGGCCTTGTATAGTGACTAGTGTTGCAAGGTGTCAGCCCTGCTGCTTTAGTTAGTACGGTGTAGGGCTAGTTGTATCTGCGGGGAAACCACCATTAGCAACGTCCCAAAGATCAGCTGGCCTTGTATAGTGACTAGCGTTGCAAGGTGCAGCCCTGCTGCGTTAGTTAGTACGGTGTAGGGCTAGTTGTATCTGCGGTGACACCACCATTAGCAACGTCCCTAAGATCAGCTGGTCTCGTATAGTGACTGGCGTTGCAAGGTGTCAGCCCTGCTGCGTTAGTTAGTACGGTGTAGGGCTAGTTGTATCTGCGGTGAAACCACCATTAGCAACGTCCCTAAGATCAGCTGGCCTTGTATAGTGACTAGCGTTGCAAGTTGTCAGCCCTGCTGCGTTAGTTAGTACGGTGTAGGGCTAGTTGTATCTGCGGTGAAACCACCATTAGCAACGTCCCTAAGATCAGCTGGCCTCGAATAGTGACTGGCGTTGCAAGGTGTCCGCCCAGCTGCGTTAGTTAGTACGGTGTAGGGCTAGTTGTATCTGCGGTGAAACCACCATTAGCAACGTCCCTAAGATCAGCTGGCCTCGTATAGTGACTGGCGTTGCATGGTGTCAGCCCTGCTGCGTTAGTTAGTACGGTGTAGGGCTAGTTGTATCTGCGGTGAAACCCCCATTAGCAACGTCCCTAAGATCAGCTGGCCTCGTATAGTGACTGGCGTTGCAAGGTGTCAGCCCTGCTGCGTTAGTTAGTACGGTGTAGGGCTAGTTGTATCTGCGGTGAAACCACCATTAGCAACGTCCCTAAGATCAGCTGGCCTTGTATAGTGACTAGCGTTGCAAGGTGTCAGCCCTGCTGCGTTAGTTAGTACGGTGTAGGGCTAGTTGTATCTGCGGTGAAACCACCATTAGCAACGTCCCTAAGATCAGCTGGCCTTGTATAGTGACTAGCGTTGCAAGGTGTCAGCCCTGCTGCGTTAGTTAGTACGGTGTAGGGCTAGTTGTATCTGCGGTGAAACCACCATTAGCAACGTCCCTAAGATCAGCTGGCCTTGTATAGTGACTAGCGTTGCAAGGTATCAGCCCTGCTGCGTTAGTTAGTACGGTGTAGGGCTAGTTGTATCTGCGGTGAAACCACCATTAGCAACGTCCCTAAAATCAGCTGGTCTCGTATAGTGACTGGCGTTGCAAGGTGTCAGCCCTGCTGCGTTAGTTAGTACGGTGTAGGGCTAGTTGTATCTGCTGTGAAACCACCATTAGCAACGTCCCTAAGATCAGCTGGCCTTGTATAGTGACTAGCGTTGCAAGGTGTCAGCCCTGCTGCGTTAGTTAGTACGGTGTAGGGCTAGTTGTATCTGCGGTGAAACCACCATTAGCAACGTCCCTAAGATGAGCTGGCCTCGTATAGTGACTGGCGTTGCAAGGTGTCAGCCCTGCTGCGTTAGTTAGTACGGTGTAGGGCTAGTTGTATCTGCGGTGAAACCACCATTAGCAACGTCCCTAAGATCAGCTGGCCTCGTTTAGTGACTGGCGTTGCAAGGTGTCAGCCCTGCTGCGTTTGTTAGTACGGTGTAGTGCTAGTTGTATCTGCGGTGAAAAGACCATTAGCAACGTCCCTAAGATCAGCTGGCCTTGTATAGTGACTGGCGTTGCAAGGTGTCAGCCCTGCTGCGTTAGTTAGTACGGTGTAGGGCTAGTTGTATCTGCCGTGAAACCAACATTAGCAACGTCCCTAAGATCAGCTGGCCTCGTATAGTGACTGGCGTTGCAAGGTGTCAGCCCTGCTGCGTTAGTTAGTACGGTGTAGGGCTAGTTGTATCTGCGGTGAAACCGCTATTAGCAACGTCCCTAAGATCAGCTGGCCTCGTATAGTGACTGGCGTTGCAAGGTGTCAGCCCTGCTGCGTTAGTTAGTACGGTGTAGGGCTAGTTGTATCTGCGGTGAAACCACCATTAGCAACGCCTCTAAGATCAGCTGGCCTCGTATAGTGACTGGCGTTGCAAGGTGTCAGCCCTGCTGCGTTAGTTAGTACGGTGTAGGGCTAGTTGTATCTGCGGTGAAACCACCATTAGCAACGTCCCTAAGATCAGCTGGCCTTGTATAGTGACTGGCGTTGCAAGGTGTCAGCCCTGCTGCGTTAGTTAGTACGGTGTAGGGCTAGTTGTATCTGCGGTGAAACCACCATTAGCAACGTCCCTAAGATTAGCTGGCCTTGTATAGTGACTAGCGTTGCAAGGTATCAGCCCTGCTGCGTTAGTTAGTACGGTGTAGGGCTAGTTGTATCTGCGGTGAAACCACCATTAGCAACGTCCCTAAGATCAGCTGGCCTCGTATAGTGACTGGCGTTGCAAGGTGTCAGCCCTGCTGCGTTAGTTAGTACGGTGTAGGGCTAGTTGTATCTGCGGTGAAACCACCATTAGCAACGTCCCTAAGATCAGCTGGCCTCGTATAGTGACTCTCGTTGCAAGGTGTCAGCCCTTCTGCGTTAGTTAGTACGGTGTAGGGCTAGTTGTATCTGCGGTGAAACCACCATTAGCAACGTCCCTAAGATCAGCTGGCCTTGTATAGTGACTAGCGTTGCAAGGTGTCAGCCCTGCTGCGTTAGTTAGTACGGTGTAGGGCTAGTTGTATCTGCGGTGACACCACCATTAGCAACGTCCCTAAGATCAGCTGGTCTCGTATAGTGACTGGCGTTGCAAGGTGTCAGCCCTGCTGCGTTAGTTAGTACGGTGTAGCGCTAGTTGTATCTGCGGTGAAACCACCATTAGCAACGTCCCTAAGATCAGCTGGCCTTGTATAGTGACTAGCGTTTGCAAGGTGTCAGCCCTGCTGCGTTAGTAAGTACGGTGTAGGGCTAGTTGTATCTGCGGTGACACCACCATTAGCAATGTCCCTAAGATCAGCTGGCCTCGTATAGTGACTGGCGTTGCAAGGTGTCAGCCCTGCTGCGTTAGTTAGTACGGTGTAGGGCTAGTTGTATCTGCGGTGAAACCACCATTAGCAACGCCTCTAAGATCAGCTGGCCTCGTATAGTAACTGGCGTTGCAAGGTGTCAGCCCTGCTGCGTTAGTTAGTACGGTGTAGGGCTAGTTGTATCTGCGGTGACACCACCATTAGCAACGTCCCTAAGATCAGCTGGCCTCGTATAGTGACTGGCGTTGCAAGGTTTCAGCCCTGCTGCGTTAGTTAGTACGGTGTAGGGCTAGTTGTATCTGCGGTGAAACCACCATTAGCAACGTCCCTAAGATCAGCTGGCCTCGTATAGTGACTCTCGTTGCAAGGTGTCAGCCCTTCTGCGTTAGTTAGTACGGTGTAGGGCTAGTTGTATCTGCGGTGAAACCACCATTAGCAACGTCCCTAAGATCAGCTGGCCTTGTATAGTGACTAGCGTTGCAAGGTGTCAGCCCTGCTGCGTTAGTTAGTACGGTGTAGGGCTAGTTGTATCTGCGGTGACACCACCATTAGCAACGTCCCTAAGATCAGCTGGTCTCGTATAGTGACTGGCGTTGCAAGATGTCAGCCCTGCTGCGTTAGTTAGTACGGTGTAGGGCTAGTTGTATCTGCGGTGAAACCACCATTGGCAACGTCCCTAAGATCAGCTGGCCTTGTATAGTGACTAGCGTTGCAAGGTGTCAGCCCTGCTGCGTTAGTTAGTACGGTGTAGGGCTAGTTGTATCTGCGGTGACACCACCATTAGCAACGTCCCTAAGATCAGCTGGCCTCGTATAGTGACTGGCGTTGCAAGGTGTCAGCCCTGCTGCGTTAGTTAGTACGGTGTAGGGCTAGTTGTATCTGCGGTGAAACCACCATTAGCAACGCCTCTAAGATCAGCTGGCCTCGTATAGTAACTGGCGTTGCAAGGTGTCAGCCCTGCTGCGTTAGTTAGTACGGTGTAGGGCTAGTTGTATCTGCGGTGAAACCACCATTAGCAACGCCTCTAATATCAGCTGGCCTCGTATAGTAACTGGCGTTGCAAGGTGTCAGCCCTGCTGCGTTAGTTAGTACGGTGTAGGGCTAGTTGTATCTGCGGTGAAACCACCATTAGCAACGTCCCTAAGATCAACTGGCCTCGTATAGTGACTGGCGTTGCAAGGTGTCAGCCCTTCTGCGTTAGTTAGTACGGTGTAGGGCTAGTTGTATCTGCGGTGAAACCACCATTAGCAACGTCCCTAAGATCAGCTGGCCTTGTATAGTGACTGGCGTTGCAAGGTGTCAGCCCTGCTGCGTTAGTTAGTACGGTGTAGGGCTAGTTGTATCTGCGGTGAAACCACCATTAGCAACGTCCCTAAGATCAGCTGGCCTCGTATAGTGACTGGCGTTGCAAGGTGTCAGCCCTGCTGCGTTAGTTAGTACGGTGTAGGGCTAGTTGTATCTGCGGTGACACCACCATTAGCAACGTCCCTAAGATCAGCTGGCCTCGTATAGTGACTGGCGTTGCAAGGTGTCAGCCCTTCTGCGTTAGTTAGTACGGTGTAGGGCTAGTTGTATCTGCGGTGAAACCACCATTAGCAACGTCCCTAAGATCAGCTGGCCTTGTATAGTGACTAGCGTTGCAAGGTGTCAGCCCTGCTGCGTTAGTTAGTACGGTGTAGGGCTAGTTGTATCTGCGGTGACACCACCATTAGCAACGTCCCTAAGATCAGCTGGTCTCGTATAGTGACTGGCGTTGCAAGGTGTCAGCCCTGCTGCGTTAGTTAGTACGGTGTAGGGCTAGTTGTATCTGCGGTGAAACCACCATTAGCAACGTCCCTAAGATCAGCTGGCCTTGTATAGTGACTAGCGTTGCAAGGTGTCAGCCCTGCTGCGTTAGTTAGTACGGTGTAGGGCTAGTTGTATCTGCGATGACACCACCATTAGCAACGTCCCTAAGATCAGCTGGCCTCGTATAGTGACTGGCGTTGCAAGGTGTCAGCCCTGCTGCGTTAGTTAGTACGGTGTAGGGCTAGTTGTATCTGCGGTGAAACCACCATTAGCAACGCCTCTAAGATCAGCTGGCCTCGTATAGTAACTGGCGTTGCAAGGTGTCAGCCCTGCTGCGTTAGTTAGTACGGTGTAGGGCTAGTTGTATCTGCGGTGACACCACCATTAGCAACGCCTCTAAGATCAGCTGGCCTCCTATAGTAACTGGCGTTGCAAGGTGTCAGCCCTGCTGCGTTAGTTAGTACGGTGTAGGGCTAGTTGTATCTGCGGTGACACCACCATTAGGAGCGTCCCTAAGATCAGCTGGTCTCGTATAGTGACTGGCGTTGCAAGGTGTCAGCCCTGCTGCGTTAGTTAGTACGGTGTAGGGCTAGTTGTATCTGCGGTGACACCACCATTAGCAACGTCCCTAAGATCAGCTGGCCTCGTATAGTAACTGTCGTTGCAAGGTGTCAGCCCTGCTGCGTTAGTTAGTACGGTGTAGGGCTAGTTGTATCTGCGGTGACACCACCATTAGCAGCGTCCCTAAGATCAGCTGGTCTCGTATAGTGACTGGCGTTGCAAGGTGTCAGCCCTGCTGCGTTAGTTAGTACGGTGTAGGGCTAGTTGTATCTGCGGTGAAACCACCATTAGCAACGTCCCTAAGATCAGCTGGCCTTGTATAGTGACTAGCGTTGCAAGGTGTCAGCCCTGCTGCGTTAGTTAGTACGGTGTAGGGCTAGTTGTATCTGCGGTGAAACCACCATTAGCAACGTCCCTAAGATCAGCTGGCCTCGTATAGTGACTCTCGTTGCAAGGTGTCAGCCCTTCTGCGTTAGTTAGTACGGTGTAGGGCTAGTTGTATCTGCGGTGAAACCACCATTAGCAACGTCCCTAAGATCAGCTGGCCTTGTATAGTGACTAGCGTTGCAAGGTGTCAGCCCTGCTGCGTTAGTTAGTACGGTGTAGGGCTAGTTGTATCTGCGGTGACACCACCATTAGCAACGTCCCTAAGATCAGCTGGTCTCGTATAGTGACTGGCGTTGCAAGGTGTCAGCCCTGCTGCGTTAGTTAGTACGGTGTAGGGCTAGTTGTATCTGCGGTGAAACCACCATTAGCAACGTCCCTAAGATCAGCTGGCCTTGTATAGTGACTAGCGTTGCAAGGTGTCAGCCCTGCTGCGTTAGTTAGTACGGTGTAGGGCTAGTTGTATCTGCGATGACACCACCATTAGCAACGTCCCTAAGATCAGCTGGCCTCGTATAGTGACTGGCGTTGCAAGGTGTCAGCCCTGCTGCGTTAGTTAGTACGGTGTAGGGCTAGTTGTATCTGCGGTGAAACCACCATTAGCAACGCCTCTAAGATCAGCTGGCCTCGTATAGTAACTGGCGTTGCAAGGTGTCAGCCCTGCTGCGTTAGTTAGTACGGTGTAGGGCTAGTTGTATCTGCGGTGACACCACCATTAGCAACGCCTCTAAGATCAGCTGGCCTCCTATAGTAACTGGCGTTGCAAGGTGTCAGCCCTGCTGCGTTAGTTAGTACGGTGTAGGGCTAGTTGTATCTGCGGTGACACCACCATTAGCAGCGTCCCTAAGATCAGCTGGTCTCGTATAGTGACTGGCGTTGCAAGGTGTCAGCCCTGCTGCGTTAGTTAGTACGGTGTAGGGCTAGTTGTATCTGCGGTGACACCACCATTAGCAACGTCCCTAAGATCAGCTGGCCTCGTATAGTAACTGTCGTTGCAAGGTGTCAGCCCTGCTGCGTTAGTTAGTACGGTGTAGGGCTAGTTGTATCTGCGGTGACACCACCATTAGCAGCGTCCCTAAGATCAGCTGGTCTCGTATAGTGACTGGCGTTGCAAGGTGTCAGCCCTGCTGCGTTAGTTAGTACGGTGTAGGGCTAGTTGTATCTGCGGTGAAACCACCATTAGCAACGTCCCTAAGATCAGCTGGCCTTGTATAGTGACTAGCGTTGCAAGGTGTCGGCCCTGCTGCGTTAGTTAGTACGGTGTAGGGCTAGTTGTATCTGCGGTGAAACCACCATTAGCAACGTCCCTAAGATCAACTGGCCTCGTATAGTGACTGGCGTTGCAAGGTGTCAGCCCTGCTGCGTTAGTTAGTACGGTGTAGGGCTAGTTGTATCTGCGGTGAAACCACCATTAGCAACGTCCCTAAGATCAGCTGGCCTTGTATAGTGACTAGCGTTGCAAGGTGTCAGCCCTGCTGCGTTAGTTAGTACGGTGTAGGGCTAGTTGTATCTGCGGGGAAACCACCATTAGCAATGTCCCTAAGATCAGCTGGCCTTGTATAGTGACTAGCGTTGCAAGGTGCAGCCCTGCTGCGTTAGTTAGTACGGTGTAGGGCTAGTTGTATCTGCGGTGACACCACCATTAGCAACGTCCCTAAGATCAGCTGGTCTCGTATAGTGACTGGCGTTGCAAGGTGTCAGCCCTGCTGCGTTAGTTAGTACGGTGTAGGGCTAGTTGTATCTGCGGTGAAACCACCATTAGCAACGTCCCTAAGATCAGCTGGCCTTGTATAGTGACTAGCGTTGCAAGTTGTCAGCCCTGCTGCGTTAGTTAGTACGGTGTAGGGCTAGTTGTATCTGCGGTGAAACCACCATTAGCAACGTCCCTAAGATCAGCTGGCCTTGTATAGTGACTAGCGTTGCAAGGTGTCAGCCCTGCTGCGTTAGTTAGTACGGTGTAGGGCTAGTTGTATCTGCGGTGAAACCACCATTAGCAACGCCTCCAAGATCAGCTGGCCTCGTATAGTAACTGGCGTTGCAAGGTGTCAGCCCTGCTGCGTTAGTTAGTACGGTGTAGGGCTAGTTGTATCTGCGGTGAAACCACCATTAGCAACGTCCCTAAGATCAGCTGGCCTTGTATAGTGACTAGCGTTGCAAGGTGTCAGCCCTGCTGCGTTAGTTAGTACGGTGTAGGGCTAGTTGTATCTGCGGTGAAACCACCATTAGCAACGTCCCTAAGATCAGCTGGCCTTGTATAGTGACTAGCGTTGCAAGGTATCAGCCCTGCTGCGTTAGTTAGTACGGTGTAGGGCTAGTTGTATCTGCGGTGAAACCACCATTAGCAACGTCCCTAAAATCAGCTGGTCTCGTATAGTGACTGGCGTTGCAAGGTGTCAGCCCTGCTGCGTTAGTTAGTACGGTGTAGGGCTAGTTGTATCTGCTGTGAAACCACCATTAGCAACGTCCCTAAGATCAGCTGGCCTTGTATAGTGACTAGCGTTGCAAGGTGTCTGCCCTGCTGCGTTAGTTAGTACGGTGTAGGGCTAGTTGTATGTGCGGTGAAACCACCATTAGCAACGTCCCTAAGATCAGCTGGCCTCGTATAGTGACTGGCGTTGCAAGGTGTCAGCCCTGCTGCGTTAGTTAGTACGGTGTAGGGCTAGTTGTATCTGCGGTGAAACCACCATTAGCAACGTCCCTAAGATCAGCTGGCCTCGTTTAGTGACTGGCGTTGCAAGGTGTCAGCCCTGCTGCGTTTGTTAGTACGGTGTAGGGCTAGTTGTATCTGCGGTGAAAAGACCATTAGCAACGTCCCTAAGATCAGCTGGCCTTGTATAGTGACTGGCGTTGCAAGGTGTCAGCCCTGCTGCGTTAGTTAGTACGGTGTAGGGCTAGTTGTATCTGCGGTGAAACCACCATTAGCAACGTCCCTAAGATCAGCTGGCCTCGTATAGTGACTGGCGTTGCAAGGTGTCAGCCCTGCTGCGTTAGTTAGTACGGTGTAGGGCTAGTTGTATCTGCGGTGAAACCACTATTAGCAACGTCCCTAAGATCAGCTGGCCTCGTATAGTGACTGGCGTTGCAAGGTGTCAGCCCTGCTGCGTTAGTTAGTACGGTGTAGGGCTAGTTGTATCTGCGGTGAAACCACCATTAGCAACGCCTCTAAGATCAGCTGGCCTCGTATAGTGACTGGCGTTGCAAGGTGTCAGCCCTGCTGCGTTAGTTAGTACGGTGTAGGGCTAGTTGTATCTGCGGTGAAACCACCATTAGCAACGTCCCTAAGATCAGCTGGCCTCGTATAGTGACTGGCGTTGCAAGGTGTCAGCCCTGCTGCGTTAGTTACTACGGTGTAGGGCTAGTTGTATCTGCGGTGAAACCACCATTAGCAACGTCCCTAAGATCAGCTGGCCTTGTATAGTGACTGGCGTTGCAAGGTGTCAGCCCTGCTGCGTTAGTTAGTACGGTGTAGGGCTAGTTGTATCTGCGGTGAAACCACCATTAGCAACGCCTCTAAGATCAGCTGGCTTCGTATAGTAACTGGCGTTGCAAGGTGTCAGCCCTGCTGCGTTAGTTAGTACGGTGTAGGGCTAGTTGTATCTGCGGTGACACCACCATTAGCAACGTCCCTAAGATCAGCTGGCCTCGTATAGTGACTGGCGTTGCAAGGTTTCAGCCCTGCTGCGTTAGTTAGTACGGTGTAGGGCTAGTTGTATCTGCGGTGAAACCACCATTAGCAACGTCCCTAAGATCAGCTGGCCTCGTATAGTGACTCTCGTTGCAAGGTGTCAGCCCTTCTGCGTTAGTTAGTACGGTGTAGGGCTAGTTGTATCTGCGGTGAAACCACCATTAGCAACGTCCCTAAGATCAGCTGGCCTTGTATAGTGACTAGCGTTGCAAGGTGTCAGCCCTGCTGCGTTAGTTAGTACGGTGTAGGGCTAGTTGTATCTGCGGTGACACCACCATTAGCAACGTCCCTAAGATCAGCTGGTCTCGTATAGTGACTGGCGTTGCAAGGTGTCAGCCCTGCTGCGTTAGTTAGTACGGTGTAGGGCTAGTTGTATCTGCGGTGAAACCACCATTAGCAACGTCCCTAAGATCAGCTGGCCTTGTATAGTGACTAGCGTTGCAAGGTGTCAGCCCTGCTGCGTTAGTTAGTACGGTGTAGGGCTAGTTGTATCTGCGGTGACACCACCATTAGCAACGTCCCTAAGATCAGCTGGCCTCGTATAGTGACTGGCGTTGCAAGGTGTCAGCCCTGCTGCGTTAGTTAGTACGGTGTAGGGCTAGTTGTATCTGCGGTGAAACCACCATTAGCAACGCCTCTAAGATCAGCTGGCCTCGTATAGTAACTGGCGTTGCAAGGTGTCAGCCCTGCTGCGTTAGTTAGTACGGTGTAGGGCTAGTTGTATCTGCGGTGACACCACCATTAGCAACGCCTCTAAGATCAGCTGGCCTCCTATAGTAACTGGCGTTGCAAGGTGTCAGCCCTGCTGCGTTAGTTAGTACCGTGTAGGGCTAGTTGTATCTGCGGTGACACCACCATTAGCAGCGTCCCTAAGATCAGCTGGTCTCGTATAGTGACTGGCGTTGCAAGGTGTCAGCCCTGCTGCGTTAGTTAGTACGGTGTAGGGCTAGTTGTATCTGCGGTGACACCACCATTAGCAACGTCCCTAAGATCAGCTGGCCTCGTATAGTGACTGGCGTTGCAAGGTGTCAGCCCTGCTGCGTTAGTTAGTACGGTGTAGGGCTAGTTGTATCTGCGGTGAAACCACCATTAGCAACGCCTCTAATATCAGCTGGCCTCGTATAGTAACTGGCGTTGCAAGGTGTCAGCCCTGCTGCGTTAGTTAGTACGGTGTAGGGCTAGTTGTATCTGCGGTGACACCACCATTAGCAGCGTCCCTAAGATCAGCTGGTCTCGTATAGTGACTGGCGTTGCAAGGTGTCAGCCCTGCTGCGTTAGTTAGTACGGTGTAGGGCTAGTTGTATCTGCGGTGAAACCACCATTAGCAACGTCCCTAAGATCAGCTGGCCTTGTATAGTGACTAGCGTTGCAAGGTGTCAGCCCTGCTGCGTTAGTTAGTACGGTGTAGGGCTAGTTGTATCTGCGGTGAAACCACCATTAGCAACGTCCCTAAGATCAACTGGCCTCGTATAGTGACTGGCGTTGCAAGGTGTCAGCCCTGCTGCGTTAGTTAGTACGGTGTAGGGCTAGTTGTATCTGCGGTGAAACCACCATTAGCAACGTCCCTAAGATCAGCTGGCCTTGTATAGTGACTAGCGTTGCAAGGTGTCAGCCCTGCTGCGTTAGTTAGTACGGTGTAGGGCTAGTTGTATCTGCGGTGAAACCACCATTAGCTACGTCCCTAAGATCAGCTGGTCTCGTATAGTGACTAGCGTTGCAAGGTGTCAGCCCTGCTGCGTTAGTTAGTACGGTGTAGGGCTAGTTGTATCTGCGGTGACACCACCATTAGCAACGTCCCTAAGATCAACTGGCCTCGTATAGTGACTGGCGTTGCAAGGTGTCAGCCCTGCTGCGTTAGTTAGTACGGTGTAGGGCTAGTTGTATCTGCGGTGAAACCACCATTAGCAACGTCCCTAAGATCAGCTGGCCTTGTATAGTGACTAGCGTTGCAAGGTGTCAGCCCTGCTGCGTTAGTTAGTACGGTGTAGTTCTAGTTGTATCTGCGGTGAAACCACCATTAGCAACGTCCCTAAGATCAGCTGGCCTTGTATAGTGACTAGCGTTGCACAAGGTGTCAGCCCTGCTGCGTTAGTTAGTACGGTGTAGTGCTAGTTGTATCTGCGGTGAAACCACCATTAGCAACGTCCCTAAGATCAGCTGGCCTCGTATAGTGACTGGCGTTGCAAGGTGTCAGCCCTGCTGCGTTAGTTAGTACGGTGTAGGGCTAGTTGTATCTGCGGTGAAACCACCATTAGCAACGTCCCTAAGATCAGCTGGCCTTGTATAGTGACTAGCGTTGCAAGCTATCAGCCCTGCTGCGTTAGTTAGTACGGTGTAGGGCTAGTTGTATCAACGGTGAAACCACCATTAGCAACGCCTCTAAGATCAGCTGGCCTCGTATAGTGACTGGCGTTGCAAGGTGTCAGCCCTGCTGCGTTAGTTAGTACGGTGTAGGGCTAGTTGTATCTGCGGTGACACCACCATTAGCAACGTCCCTAAGATCAGCTGGCCTCGTATAGTGACTAGCGTTGCAAGGTGTCAGCCCTGCTGCGTTAGTTAGTACGGTGTAGGGCTAGTTGTATCTGCGGTGACACCACCATTAGCAACGTCCCTAAGATCAGCTGGCCTCGTATAGTGACTAGCGTTGCAAGGTGTCAGCCCTGCTGCGTTAGTTAGTACGGTGTAGGGCTAGTTGTATCTGCGGTGACACCACCATTAGCAACGTCCCTAAGATCAGCTGGCCTCGTATAGTGACTAGCGTCGCAAGGTGTCAGCCCTGCTGCGTTAGTTAGTACTGTGTAGGGCTAGTTGTATCTGCGGTGACACCACCATTAGCAACGTCCCTAAGATCAGCTGGCCTCGTATAGTGACTAGCGTTGCAAGGTGTCAGCCCTGCTGCGTTAGTTAGTACGGTGTAGGGCTAGTTGTATCTGCGGTGACACCACCATTAGCAACGTCCCTAAGATCAGCTGGCCTCGTATAGTGACTGGCGTTGCAAGGTGTCAGCCCTGCTGCGTTAGTTAGTACGGTGTAGGGCTAGTTGTATCTGCGGTGAAACCACCATTAGCAACGCCACTAAGATCAGCTGGCCTCGTATAGTAACTGGCGTTGCAAGGTGTCAGCCCTGCTGCGTTAGTTAGTACGGTGTAGGGCTAGTTGTATCTGCGGTGAAACCACCATTAGCAACGTCCCTAAGATCAGCTGGCCTCGTATAGTGACTGGCGTTGCAAGGTATCAGCCCTGCTGCGTTAGTTAGTTTGGTGTAGGGCTAGGTGTATCTGCGGTGAAACCTCCATTAGCAACGTCCCTAAGATCAGCTGGCCTTGTATAGTGACTAGCGTTGCAAGGTGTCAGCCCTGCTGCGTTAGTTAGTACGGTGTAGGGCTAGTTGTATCTGCGGTGAAACCTCCATTAGCAACGTCCCTAAGATCAGCTGGCCTTGTATAGTGACTGGCGTTGCAAGGTGTCAGCCCTGCTGCGTTAGTTAGTACGGTGTAGGGCTAGTTGTATCTGCGGTGACACCACCATTAGCAACGTCCCTAAGATCAGCTGGCCTTGTATAGTGACTAGCGTTGCAAGGTGTCAGCCCTGCTGCGTTAGTTAGTACGGTGTAGGGCTAGTTGTATCTGCGGTGAAACCACCATTAGCAACGTCCCTAAGATCAGCTGGCCTTGTATAGTGACTAGCGTTGCAAGGTGTCAGCCCTGCTGCGTTAGTTAGTACGGTGTAGGGCTAGTTGTATCTGCGGTGAAACCACCATTAGCAACGTCCCTAAGATCAGCTGGCCTCGTATAGTGACTAGCGTTGCAAGGTGTCAGCCCTGCTGCGTTAGTTAGTACGGTGTAGGGCTAGTTGTATCTGCGGTGACACCACCATTAGCAACGTCCCTAAGATCAGCTGGCCTCGTATAGTGACTAGCGTTGCAAGGTGTCAGCCCTGCTGCGTTAGTTAGTACGGTGTAGGGCTAGTTGTATCTGCGGTGACACCACCATTAGCAACGTCCCTAAGATCAGCTGGCCTCGTGTAGTGACTAGCGTTGCAAGGTGTCAGCCCTGCTGCGTTAGTTAGTACGGTGTAGGGCTAGTTGTATCTGCGGTGAAACCACCATTAGCAACGCCACTAAGATCAGCTGGCCTCGTATAGTGACTGGCGTTGCAAGGTGTCAGCCCTGCTGCGTTAGTTAGTACGGTGTAGGGCTAGTTGTATCTGCGGTGAAATCACCATTAGCAACGTCCCTAAGATCAGCTGGCCTCGTATAGTGACTGGCGTTGCAAGGTATCAGCCCTGCTGCGTTAGTTAGTTTGGTGTAGGGCTAGGTGTATCTGCGGTGAAACCGCCATTAGCAAGGCCCCTAAGACCAGTTGGCCTCGTATAGTGACTGGCGTTGCGAGTTGTGACTCGGAGGCTCGAGTACTGTCACCTGCGCACTAGAAGATCCCTAGTGTAATGAGAGATGATGTGGAAATTGAGCTCATTACTAAAGCAGCGGGCATGGCGAAGGCGACGACAAAGAGAAGCTGAAGCAGCCTCCCTAGAAAAATAATTTTTATTACTTTAATAAAATTGTAATTTTTTAAAATTATGTTTAAAGATGTATTTTTTGTTGTAAGGTTTTTTAAAATAGTCACGTTCGGTTTTCAGTTCTGCGCATGCGCTGTCGATATATTCCCGACTTGTTTTGTCGATGAACGGACAGGTTTCACGTATCTTTAATGCATTGACAGATTATTCCGGCCCAGGTAATGCAATCGGACCTTGGTTGGCCGGTCCTAACGGTGGACCCTCAGACTAGGTTGGCATAAACCCATCCCATTACACAATATAATACCCGGCACCGCATAGCCAGTAGCTTCGAGTATGGGTTATGTAGACGATCGGGATAGGTTTACAAATTCATCGCGTCACGCAGAAACTTGTCGTATCTCATATTTATGAGGCCGAAAACTTTTCTGAAGAATTATTAATTTTGAAACTTTGTAAAAGCCAAATGTGTATAAATAAAACACGAGATGCTATGGCACTGTAAATTTTTAAAAATAATCTCAACGCTAGAGAAAAGTTTTGAATTTTGACACATTTTTACAGATTGAGTTATTAATGTTTTCATATTTTAAATAGCAAGATAACGTCAGAACTTCACTAGCATACTTGCTTTTTGTGTTATTGTACTGATTGAATTATAAAAATTCTTGTATATATGTTTGCTCACTTCACTATTTCATTGCAGTTACACCTTTCTATCATATATATATATATATATATATATATATATATATATATATATATATATATACAGTATATATTATCTTGGGTTATATATATTATAACCTAAGTTATTTAAAATAAATTTTACCTTTAGGTTATATTTAATTACCTTACCTTCTATGGTCACACCTTCAGGTTTCTAAATAATTAACAATCATTTAAAATTTTAACATCACTTGCATTTATTCCCGACATTTAATTTATTACACATTTTACCAAATTACCTTAATACTATGCAGTGACAAAGATATCTGAGTAACTAACTTACTTTCCTAATTCTTTACTAAATCATTTACGTCGCACTTTTAAATTTTACATATAAAATAACTTACAATTCCCTTAATTCTATTAAACAAATTTACATCTTTTTAACATTGCTTACCCTTGGTCCCCCCAATACGTCTGCCCTCTTCTGAAGTTTCTCCAAGACTCCTCTTCCAATCACTTACTTTTCAAACCTCATAATCTCCCCCCTTACGTATTTTAGTTAAATCTGGCGATTCCCACTCCTTTTACAAGTAGCTTCTTTAACGGTACAGGGTCCCTTTCACAGGTATATTTTGGTCACTTGGAAACTCCCATCTTGATATACTTGGACTTTTCTTTTGTTAAAGGTTTCCACAGCCCCTTTATGACTACACTTGAAATAGAACAATGGTTAAGTACTTTGTCAGCACTTTAGCAACTATTCTTGTTGCTCCCTGCTTAATATTTTTACAGACTATTATTCTTTTTGGATACCAACTAAATCTGGTCTCTAGCTGCATTAATTTATAATATATATATATATATATATATATATATATATATATATATATATATATATATATATATATTATTTTATAGATTTTATTAGATAATTATTTTCCTGAAGATGCTGATACTATTTTATTGGCAAAAAGCTTTGAATAAATATATTCATTAAAAGTATTCTTGTTTTTGAAATATTTTTAATTTATTAATTATATATATATATATATATATATATATATATATATATATATATATATTTATAATGAGGTATGTTGAAAAGCCCCTTTTAATATTGCAAATAATAATAATAAATTAGAAATATTAAGAAAAGAGTCGACAAAGGTACTGTATACTACTAAAAGCCGATAAAGAGTGCGTAACCATTGTATATTTCAGGTAGAGCAATAAACCCGTCTTGGGTATGTGTTGACAAAAGAAGGGTGAAGATTATTTCTAACGGTTAAATAATTCTGGAAAAACTAGAGAAAGTATGGGAAAGATTAACACTTGTTAGAGTGTGGGAACTCATAAAATTAGCTTGTAACGTGAAAAAGCACAAAACAGCAGAAAACCTTTGGCCGGACGTCGTGAGGTAAACATTGTAAAAAGTTAACTCTAATAGGCTGAAATACATTAGAGGGGGAGATAGGGGGCTCGTTCTTAAAAACTAAAATCCTCGGGCAAACGGAACTAAGTTTGGGGAGACTCGGAAGAGTGCAGACGTATGGGGGGGGTAAGTTGTAAGAAAATGTATATAACATTTACGAAACATTTGTATAGTAACAACCAACCTATGGCGAAATCACCAAATTTAGAAAGTAAGGTTTCGAAGTAAGATTGCTAACGCATCCCGGTATAAAAGTGAAGGTTTGAAGGTTCCGTGTATATCTCTCCTATTACGATTATATAAGTATAAATAAACGGAATTTACAAGTAATAAAATAGTGTATTTAATAATAGGAAATAACTGACCTTAGTTACTCAAAGTGGTGACTCCGGTGGGATTTTCAGTGCGGGAGTGTTATAGGGAAACAACGAGTTGGTGACCCCGACGTGATATTACATAACACAAGATAATATCATCTAAGAAAATTATATAGACTAAGCCCTTAAACCTATATACGTTTCGACGTCATCGTCTAAAGGTATAACTACATGCAAGTTACAGAACGAATTCTTTTTTTTGTATATGCCTAACCATTTCTTAATTTTTTGTAATTTCTATCATATCTTTTTTGTGGTGTAGGTTTTATTCTTAATTTTATGTAATATCGCCACTGTGTTCTTTCCATTTCATTTCTATTTTCTCGCATCATCAGAGGAGAAACGTCTTTGGTTAAGTATGTCACTATCAAGTGACAGAAGAACAACATTTTTCTAAACGCACGTGAGATAAACTCTTATTCTTTTTGCAAAGTCAAAGTACAAAGATGATTTGTGTATTATTATCATGAAACGTGTCCTTCGGAATATTATTTCGATTTAAATTATCTTTCCTTTCACAAGACTCGGACTGTATAAATGTGCAGTACGTGATTTTTTATACAAAGTTGGGAAAGTAAATGAAGGGAATTTTTTCTTCCCCCGCTCACAGGCTTCCCCACTCCAGCGCTTACTTTATCTACTGAAGATATTTTATAAGACCCACAGAGAAGAAATCTTGAATACAGAAGGCCTAATGGAATGAATTGTGATTTAAATTTCTAAAATTATTAAATACGAAATATTCTCTAGAAAGACTACGGTAAATAGTTTTGATGCAATAAAAACTCTGAGGGATATTTTTTATTTTATTTTAATTCGCCAGGTTATAAAAGCTACTCATTAATTCATATCGGTATTTATTCCCAATTTATGTACATATAAATGCTTGTTTGGATATAAATAACAATAGTAATTAAATTTCTCTAAATGTTAAACTTCAGCGTAAAATTTGTAAATCTACTTAGTTTGGTTTCTACGGTTTGAATAATTGTTTTAAGACCACAAATCTCACGTTAGCTAATTTCTTAATTTATTATTTATCTATTCATGCACAAGCAATAAATTGGCTTTAAGACTATATATTTTTAGATAGAAGTAGAATTAAATAGTAGATAGAAATATTGTTTTTTAAACCCGGTATTGCTAAATTAAATTGTATTGAAGCCCTACATACTAGTTATGTAACCAGTTATTTCTTCTAAAGTCCCTTTGTAATTGCGGGAAAAAGTTTGTAAAATATCAGTCATCGTGCATGTTTCTTGGAGATATTCGAACAAACATTTCCCAACCATGATAGTTTTATATTCACCTCTCCCCTCCCCCGTGTTAGAAAGAACCGGTACGATCAGCATTGTTACTGAAGAGTTAAAACTAAATACAGAACATTCAGTCAGTGATATCGAGTTAAAATATCGATTATTCATTACTTAAGATAGCTTTTTAAAACGGCTCGTCTGGGCAGACGATATCGGCTCGAAAACCCGTTTTACACTGGTCAGGATATGTTTCATCGTTTACTACCGTTGTTAAAGTTATATAGAAATACTATACTTCGTCTCTTAATAAATGTAAGGAAGAATGCGCTAAAATAGCTGAAATGTTGAATTTTCGTTTTTATGCATAATAGGTCTATATTCATTTGGGACCTTTTACTACTCTACGAAATATTGCTTTGTGCTCTCTTAAAGTTGCGAGACGATTTATTGCCTAATTTATTCGAAACGAGTTGCCCCTAATTTATTCAGTTTTAATGCTTTTATTATTTGTTTTTCATATAACATTTTATATTTTATGAACATATAATAAATTCACTATAAAATTTCAATTAATTTTAGAAAATATCTATGACGTGGAATATACACAACATTTTCACTTTTCAGAACTTGTAAATATGAATAAAAGACGTACACAAAACTTTCAAATTATTCATTTATTAACTGCTATGCGTTTCAATGACAAAGCCATCATCAACAGTGAGTGTTCCTACTACAAACTCTAACTTACAACGGTTACAACTGTTGTAAACTCCAACTTAGCAACACTCACTGATAATGATGACTTTGTCATTGAAACGAGTATGCATTATTAAATGATTAATTTGTGCGTTTGTGTACGTCTTTTATTTGTATTAACATAACCTCACAAACTAAGCTAAAAGAATAGTTATATTTTAATATGAAGTTATAATTTCTTCCTTGTTTTTCAATAATATTTTCATAAAAGAGATATGTTTTCGTAAAGCAAATTTATTTCCGTAGAAAAATATACATAATAACGAAGCCAAGATTATTTTGCTTTTTCATTTAATTATTAAGTTTTCTTGCATTTTTGATAAATAAACGCCACTTGGCAAATTGCTATTACTTTTAATTTCTGTTATTTTCTAAATATGGTATTTATGTTTATAATTTCTATCATAGGTTTCTATTCTCTTAAATAAAGAAATTAATTAAATTCTGCTCCTAACAAAAGTTTACATTGCTGTAAAAAATATTACCGCAAGTTTTAATATATAGGCCTATAGCCTATATATGTATGTATAGGTACTTAGGTATTTTTATTTGTTTGCCAATAACAATAAACATTTAGGGGAATATATTTACATAAACTGTACCACCGTATCCCAGACACAGTCCTGAAAGAGAATATATATAAATATGTACTCTTTACATATGTACCGAACTGGTTCTCAAGCCTTTAGTGCAACTAATAAAAGAACTGGACATATACAGTAGGCTACTGTGCCCATGTAAACGTTAGAGAGAGATATTAGGCTAAATTGTTTTCTGTAACTCAGAACCCCTTAAAACCTATGTTAAGAGCTATGCTGTTAACAGTACAATAAAAGTAAAATTACATTGTAGTTTAAAAATGTTATATTTATTTTCTAATAATACTTTAACAATGTTATACCTTAACTTGTGAGGTTATGTTAGTAACAAATAGAAGACTTACACATCTCACAAACTCAAGTTGTAAGATGGAATTTTTAGTATCAATACTCACTGGTGATGATGACTTTGTCATTTAAACGCGTCTGAGTGAATAAATTATTAATTGTGAGTTTCTGTACGTATTTTATTTATTTTAATCATGTTATAAAAATATTATAAATTTTGGTAAATATTCCAAAAGGTTTTGTTTTTTTGCAAATTATTAAAAGGGAATAGATTTTTACTTATAATTTCCAAACTATGTGTTTTGAATATTATCTAATTAGGCTTTTATCAATGATAAGCTCGTGTGTACCAAAGTAGATATAGCTTGTGTTTGCTGCAAAGGGGATAAGCGTATTTCCATTATGCAATATCCAGACTGTACATAGCCACAAAGCTTAGTACTTTACTCCTACTGCAAAGTGGACGTTGAAATCCCTGTTTGTATAGAATTACGTAACACAGTGTTTGGATAACCGTTTACGTCTCTTGGCTTTGCCTATGTCTCGCTATTGTGTTAAATCTTTTACTCTACACCTCAGCTTAATGGTGGGCGATTATGTGAACCAATGTATTGTTTTATGATTTATAAGTATAAGAACTACGGTGTGTTGGCTGCATCATGATGCAATAAAGTTTGGCTATACTCGAATATCAAGCTCAAATGCTAACATTATTATTGTTATTGTTTACGCTTTAAACAATTAATTGTGCCTAACTCTGTGACTTTAGTGTTGGGGATACAATAAAGTAATGAAAATTTTCAATAGTTTATTTTCCCTACTTATCTTCACTTCTGTTAGGAATATTTGCGTATATTCGAGTAGGCTACGTTTGTCTGTCTTTCTCAACATTAAAATATTTTCCTTTGCTGGTGAGTTTCGGAATGACTCCATTTTCAAAACGTAAATAGTAATTCAATAAGTAGATACTATTTACGTTTTAAAATGGATTCCATCCGAAACGCGCCTACAACAGAAAATATTGTAATATTAGGAAAGGCAGAAAAATATACTGGAATATATAGCCTAAAGTAATTAACTTAAACGTTTCTCCCCTTAAACATCTTCTAAACACCAGTTTTAGTAATATGGTAGTTTATATATTATCTTACTTAAATCTTAGACTTTTGTAATAATTACTTAAAAGTCTATCTAATATCACTTAAATAAATTGTATCCCAATAAATTTTAATAACATAAATATAATGTTTCAGGTAAGCTGTCCAAATGTTCAACAAGAAATATATAGTAAGTACATGTAAGTTCTAGTATTTTGTGTTTTAAGTACTTTTTTCAGCTTTTCCCAGTTTCTGTAGATTTTGCAAACAAAATAAACTTGTGAAAACATAAACTCCAGTATGAGCTAAAATAAACATTACTGAAACAGTAATTAACAACAGCAACCATTGCTACAACTAAATGTACATCAGGATTGTTTATGTATTCGTTGCAAGAGCTATTGTTATATTATAATTACGTTACTCTGCTTTGTATGGTTTTTTAACTACTGAAACAGTTGTGATTTTCTTTTCTTTTATTCTATTTTATTTACATAGTTTTTTCTGCAGTAGATTACACCATGCCAAGAAAATCTAACCTCAAATGTCGAGAACGCACCTACAGCTGATTCAGTTTCAGTACTGTTTATTTTGGCGCATACGGTAAAAGTGCAAAGCACAATTTCTAGGGACGAAACTATTATAAAAAATTATTGGGATAAAAATAAAACTAGTTGTATATTTTTGTTATTGTTTTTGAGTTTTTATTTTAATTTTGTGGATATTTTCACTCGTTTTTCTCCAATAGGCGACTGGCGCGTAAATGTTTGCTTGATTATTGAGCATTAGAAGATTATTTATGCAGCATATTTATCCATGGACCTTCGCAGAGTATGTTTGCTGTTTGCTGCATCAAAGGGAGCCGTCTTCCTCATTAAGGTCTCTTTTCCATTGCATTTATATTTGTTAAGTTGCAATGTAGAAGTTTCCTTTTCTTCTTGTATTTGGTTTTCCATCCCAAGCTCCCAGTGCTATTCTTGTCTCATGCATTCCTCGCATATAGTCTACCCCAGCCTAGTTTTCTTTCCTTTACTTCATTTACTGTGTCTTACATTTGTTTGCTCCCTAAATAAACAAATTAATATATTACAAAATCATTTCGCCAACAAACACAAAATGGAGCACACGCCACTCCGTTGCTCTCCATGAAGACAAACGCTGGTATTCAATGGCCCGTGCTCGATTTACAATTTGTCAGAGTAATTAATTAAAACCGTTCCAACAATAAATCAACTTTCAGACATTTCACAGTAAACATAATTTGTACAGTTTGAAAGACTAAATTGGATTATTCATCACTGTTCTACAAACCTACGTCACCATGTCCATGAATTACGGGGGTTGTTAATAAAATGGCGTGTTTTAAATGCTTCTGTATCTGGCTGGGAAAACAGTCGAAAGGAAATCCGGTTGATTACCACATATAAGCTTATAAAATGTATTTAAAAATCTATTACATTATATATATAAATGTGATCAAATGTTTTAACTATTTGGTTCTATCTTATACTCGAGTTACTAGTTGACTCTAGAACGAAAGACTTGTTAACTCTAGTTCAAATATTTTAGTGGCAAATGTTTTTATTTTTCATCATGTTAATATCTTTTTCTTACTTTTTAGGCAGTTATATGTAACACAAAATATTTGTTTTATGATTACATAATTGTTTGTACATTAAGGCCTACCTCTTTCTTATACAATTAGATTCTCATATTTTCTTTATAATTTTGTCAAGACACTGAAAATTTCTTGACTTCACCACATTATTAAACGTTTTATTTTTTAAAATTATATTGGCATTTTAGCATGTGAAAATTTTGTTGTATTTCAAATTTTTGTGTGTAATCATTAGGAATAAGTTTATTATTACTTTTCGATAACTTGGAATCGAAGTTTAGATCTAAAACTTTATAATTTGATCGTGTTTTTATATTTCTGTTTTGCTACTAAAATCTTTAACAATAAACATTAAAATACTTTTATTGGTTAAAATACTTCCAACCTTAATACATCAAATAGGCTATATCCTTTATGAAAGCAATACTTTCATTAGCTCTAACTTTAAAAACTGATTTAATTACGTAACCTACATTTTCTCGCACACCTCCTCTCCCTCTCTTTTTACTCTTCCCCTCCTCTCTCTTTCTCTCTCTGCCTGACAGTCTATCTCTCTCTCCATCGTCCTCTACTCTTCTCTTCCTCACTCCCTCTCGGCCTCTCTCTCCATCTCCCGCTACTCGTCCCCTCGTTTTCTCCTTCTCCCTCTACTTATCCCTTCCTCTCTTTCTATCTCTTTCTATTCATCCCTTCCTCTCTCTCCATATTTCTCTACTCTTCTCTTCCTCTCCCTTTCTCCATCTATCTATACTCCTCTCTTCCTCTTACTTTGTATATCTCTCTCTCCTTCATCTCCCTCTACGCCTCCCTTCCTCTCTCTCCATCTTCTATTAATCCACTCCTCTCTCTCTTTCTCTCTGTCTGTCTTTTTCTCTCTCTCCCCTTCTCACTTTTCAAGTAATAATGTGGCAATATATACATTATAATAATAACACTATATAATGTGCGTCGTATATTCAAGTATACTACGAATAAATCACTTACAAACACGGATTACTTCGTATAAATCGTATCACGGGCATTAAATAATTTTATTAGTAATTTTTTATGTGAGACGTTACTATATTACTATATCAAACGGTATGCTTAAGAATTGTTATCGACATTGTTCTAAAGATGTTTGTACAACATTTATTGTATGTCATTTAACGAATTTTTAAAAATATTAAATTTTACAAAAATTTGACAATTTCATTTGAAATCTTTCTGAAATAAACAAATTAAATTATTTCCACATTTATTTTAAATCAGAATTTTTTCGATTATTGATTGAAAGCCAAGTAATTTATGAAAAATATTTATCTATCTCAGGATCAAGCCTAAAGTTCAACAGAAGTTCTTTGTTCGGTTTAAATTTCTTTTCTGTAAATATTCTTGGTCTTGGCGGTTGCAATCTTCTATTCATTGTTAAAGTCTCCAGGGCAGTGAAAAGGAATGTATTATCGAAGTCTCTGATTGACGTCATTGTACGATCCTCTCCATGCAACAATAGCGAGTTAAATTTGTGAATTCTACAATGTTACTGTCATAATGATGCGAATGTAAATTGTCAAGTAAAATTCTAAAGTTTAAAGGAGTCATGTCTTTAGAATGAACTGTATTATAATAGGTACCAAAACCAATAAACAGTCTATTTAAATTAATAATGACGAAATTGATGATTAAGTTGATGTATGCTATAAGACTGTTATAACTGTCATTCCACTTTTCTTGCCTTTAGGACCACACAGTAAAATTGGCGAAACAGTAAAAGTCCTTCTACTAAGCTATTAACAATGGATTGATAATTTGGAATTGGTGAATATTTTTATGTAACAATAATATTTAAGACGAGTTTCGCGATAGTAATTAATTTTAAGCAGATTTTTCAATAAACAACATTATCTTTAAATATTTTATTCGGGTTTATAAGGACAATTTGTAAACTGTTTGTTACGCTATAAATTTTTTAATGTATCCCAATGTATTCCAGCGGATATTCTGAAAGTGGTGTGTAGAGATATAGTCAAACAATATCGCAACAAATTCAAAGCAGCTGAGTTGAATACAAGAAATATTTTGTTAGGGGCAGTAGTGGGGATTTATTGATATTGCTTATATTATTAAGGAAATTAATATATTTAAAAGTTATCATGTTTGTGAATATATTATGAACGCTCGAAGCTGTCTAGCTTGTGCGAACATTCGTGATTACAGTTTAAATGTGAAGTTATCACGTCTAAATAGGTTTATCTTGAACACAACTAAATTAAACCCTACGTTACCCAAAACATATAACTCACAACATACGTAAAAATATGCATTAAAATTTGTTGATTAAAATAAACTTACAACGGTTACATAGCGAAACGTAATTTAAAAGTTTTGGTAACAATCGTAAATGAGCTACACGAATGAAGTGAACTGCTAATTGGGCTAAAGTTATTGCGAACTTGCTAAAGTAAACACGTGAAATCGGATCTGCGGATATCCCTGTAAGCATATTGCGTGATGGGAAACTTTAGATGGATGGAGATTAAATCATGGTCTGCTGATCCCACAGGAACGCAGTACCTAAGTTATTGACTTAAAAGAGCTACATTTTCATCCAATATAAAAATAAAAAATATAGGAAATTAAAGAACAATTCAATGAATGTAATAATAAAATAAATAAATTCTATGGGTAACTCTACTTTTAAATTCATAATTTTTAAATAATGACATTTGCCGGGGCTTAAAGCCTTTAATGTAAACATACAGACGTATATAAATATAATTCACATAATATTTTATATATTTACTCAAATGAATGTGAGTATATTATAAAAATTAGAAAATTAGAAAACAAACTGTACAATGCTTAATTTAAATAAATAAAATTTATTCACCACAGTAAACATGGCATTTTGATCTGTTATGTAGGCCTTCGTTGTATTTGCAAAGCAGTCATCTTTAGAGGAAATTATTGCAAAATGTATTCCAGTAAATGATACGTTAATATTGTTAGAGAAGTTCAAATGACAAATATTAGTGATAGTAAGAATGTTGGCGAGTGTGTTAACTAAATGTTGTATAATGCAAAATTATTATTATTTTTTAAATTAGTTTTGTAAACCGAAATATAGTACAGCTATGGGGGGGGGGGGGGGGGGGTTAGCTACCATATTTTATACAGGAACCTTGTATTAGGAATTTTAAAAAAGGATTAACAAAATCAAATCCCATATTTTCAAAAAGTATGGATTTGGTATGGATGATATTTTCTTAATTTTTAATGTAAAATAATGTAATATAAAATTTGTTTATCAATTATTAACAATTAATATAAAGTTTTCGTGTGAAATAGAGCTGAATAAATGTTGATTTCTCAGCAGTTGAAATGTTCACGAGGATTTAAATTTATGTCGTGATGAAAAAGTTTTATTTATTTAAGTTGAAAATTTCCCCATAGTTTCTCCAAGTTGTTATTGTACAATGAGTAACAGTAAACTAGATGTGAAGCAAGGAAATATCAGGTCGTACTATAATAGTCTATTATCAAACTACAAAAAGTTTTCAACATCATCAAACTGAACAAAAAAATTGAAATGCTAAAGAGGTACACGAACAAGCTACACACAATAGATGGGCTGATTGTATAACAGCGGTACACTTTATCGCGGATATAAAAGGAATAAAATATGATATATGAGGGAAAATGTGTTACTGCTTTAATATTTGCATTAGGACGGTTTTACGTACTGTTCTTCAGTATTTGACGATGTCCAAATATATTTGCCGTCTATTCAAATATATACTCCCTTGCGTGGATATTTCTATTACTAGTTGTACGTCACGAAGTTACTAATTATTGGGGATAATTTACCGTGGTTAAATATTACACAAAAATCCTGACTCACAAGTATGCTTATTCTAACCTATGTACCTATGTACCTAGAAACCTTTCCTCAGAAACGTGACACACAATACTGACTCGTGTCTTGAAAAAAGTCAGTCTTGTTGGTCATGCCACTGAGGATGGTTACTTCGTAACTGAAATGTACATCAGGTTAGAATAAACATATTTACTCTTTAATTCATTTCTTTATGAAAGTTAGAGGCATATTTTTATAAAATCCATATTAAAATATATTTGTTGTTTTCTTAATAATACATTCAACGTTTCATTCATTCATTCATTGTAGTGGTGCGATGAAAAGAGAGATGGCTCGTCACGCCGTGAGAAGCAAAACATCGCATTTATTCTGATTGGAAATGTCGTCTGCTCAGATGAACAACAAACTTTATCATTTCTATCGATCAGCTGCTTCCATTTCCCAACTGGGTTGGAACAGTACTTCATGATGACAAGTGTAGGTTGTGACGTCGTAAGTAAACGCACAAACTACACTTTTTCGTGGATTAAAATATTACTCACCATTAGCATATATATTGTTGTTTTTTACTACATATTATTTTAAAGTGATTGTTTTTGATAAAGGAAAGGGTGCAACGGATAAATAAAAATGTTGTAGGGGCTGGTGAGGGATGTATAAGCATGGCTCGCGTGCCTAGGGAAATAGGGCTACTTGTTCCAGTCATGTATTTGAGAATGTTTTTTTAAAATAAAACCATTTCGAAACGAGAGTAATTTTGTACTGTACCCATACTAATACCCATGTTTTCGCTAACTATAGTAATGATTGTTGCTAAATGGTTAATACTCCTTGAAGATGCCAACACTGTGCAGAAATCATTAAAGGTAATAAATATAGGCTATATTGTTTTTATAGGCTAAAACAATTCTTGATCTGTGAACAAGGGTAGTTTTAGATTTTATTTTATATAATTGTGATGATTTTTTTATGCACATATATTATTAACCATTTTGCAACAATTGTATTTTTTAACCAAACCGTTGTAATCTAAACATTCAGTGTCAGCATTATGAAAAGCCTGTTAACCTAATTAATTTAACATGATGTAGGCTATTTCAAAAAATATTTCCCCCTGACATATTAACAAAAGTATAATTTTTTAAAATTTGTATCAATTCACCACACTTATCCGTTTTTCTTCGTTCCACAGCTGATTGTTATTCTTCGCAAATCTAGTTAGAAGCGTTGTTTGTTTCGCGCATGACTTCTCATGACACAGCGCTTCCTTTAACAGTCTATCCATTGTTGCTCCACTATATAACCAATCCGACTTATCTTAATACGCAGAAGGAAGTGCGCAGTTTTATCGCCATTGTGCACAATTCTGATGGAATAATAATCCCGTTATGTAAATGTAATAGTTTAAGAAATTACTGAACCGAATCCGGAGACTTGAGCGCTTGGATAAATTCAGACATAATCATCATTTATTTCGTCACAGTTTCTCTCAAATTTTACGACGTCTGGATTCTTAATATAAATTTTAAATGTATTTAAGAATTTTCATTTCGTTTCCAAGAGTTACGTAATAACCTCTCCATATAAAAAGTCGGTAAATTTTAAGCGACTACCTTCTGATTGGAGACATTTTTTTATGGTAAATTTGACCTTGCTGAACACGAATCTGAAGTTATTTTTGCGGCAAGCCTTATCGAACCTAAAAAATTTTTACTTTGAGAAAATATTGATAATAAGCTTTTATTATTATTTTTCCCTACTAGTTTTATATCACTTTTATTTTCTGTGGAAAGCACGGAAAGTCAATTTTGAATCACATTTTAGTTGAGACTACTCACGTTTTTGGAAAGTTGGTCTGCCCAACTTAATTGTGGCAAATTTTCCGCGGAAAATAAAATTGATAATCTAACCTAACCTAACTGTAGTGTGTTTCCGCGGAAAAACAAGCTTTAGTTAAGTTAGGATCGGTTTAGTTATTTTACTACTTGATGAAAAGGTAAATATTTACATTCAAGTATTAACTAACGTCTCCTTCCGTAGAGTGAGATCACTTTTTGCCACGTGACATCACAACTAGATACTTTATGGATATATTTTAAAAGGCCGCGGAAAATAAATTTGATAATCTAACCGAACTTAACCGTAACTATAGCGTAATTCCAAGGAAAATAGTTGATTACCTAACCTAATCTAACTCTAGGGTGTGTCCGCGAAAAAGAAGCTAAAGTTAGATAACTATTTTACTACTTAATGAAAGGGTAAATATTTACATTTCGGAACTAATTACACGTCAGCTTCCGCGGAGTAGGGACTTAATACCTTATGCCCAAAACATTAGTCCCAACTAAAATGTGAAAAAAGTTAGCTTTCCGTATTTTCCGCGGAAGTTGAAGTTGTTAATCTTGTTATATACAAAAAAACGATTACGTCGAAAAAATAAAAGAAAAGAAAGGTACTGTCAATAGCACGCAATATTTATGCAAAAGTATATTTTTGTTAGGTTAGTTAAGGTTTGCCGCAAAAATAACTCTAGATTCGTGTTCAGCATGGCCAAGTTGACCAGAAAAATATTTTTCCAGGATGGTAGTCGCAGATCTTAATACAGAATTAACTAAAAAGTCATAGTTATGATGAATATAATGATATCCAAAACACGTTTTCTAAAATATACCACCACAAAAGTTAACCTACAATGTGGGTTTTTTTATAGGAAACTCCTACATACCGGGAGTGTCGTTATGTAAAAACTTGAGTATGACACGAATATTTCACATTGGTGGCAACGCAGCACCTGACCTTGGTAACACTTGTTCATAGGTCTTACCTATAGGAAGTTTCCTCATCACGTTATCCACCACCAATTACAAAGTGACATTAAAGCTGAAATTTGAATGTGTTGTAAACAATGCTATGCCATTATAAAAACACTTTACGAAACACTAAAACCTAAAAAAAAACATTTAGCAATCACTTTTCTACATTGTTATTGGTTAGGCATAGGCTAACTAGATTATGTTTTATTCTTGATTTATATTTATCCTTTATAATTAAGCTAAAATGTACCACTGATGGTTTATTATTGGTATCAGTATTTCTATTCTACCACTTTTTTTTACATAACAATATACAAGAGCGTTTTTCTGAAAGACTCGTTAAGAAATTTACTGGACACGAGTGCTACCTTGCGTTAAGGTTTCTAAATATATTAACTCCACATTATATTCGCTCTTTCACTGATAAGTAATATTTTGTACTCTATTTCACATTTTATTACCGCCTATTTGTTCTACGAGGGAAATATTTGTCAATCGGGACCCATGTTTCACTCATTTAACCTAACCTTAAAAACTACAAGATAAATCAGGATATCGATTCTATGACAGCAATAGTTACTTGAAAATGCACGCTGACACAGATTTATACGTGGTTAGAGTATCAACTCATCATCATCATCATCGGTGATTTATAACTACTACAAAATCTTAATTACAACTAACCTAACTTAGTAGAGTTTGTAGTAGCTATAATCCACTGATGACGATGAATTTGTCATCAAAACGCTTATAATTATTTAAACCATTACGCGTGGGCTAGTGTGTAATATTATTTAAGTAATACCTTCACCTAACAAGCAGATCCTCAAGAATTTTATTCAAGGCCTAGATTTTGTATTGTATTTTTATACAACGCCTAGATAGCGTTGTAGGCATATTTTATTAATAGGTTTATCTGTTTTAACGCGGAAAGAAAGTGTAAAATCATTCTTAAATTTTTAAAGATGAAAATATTTCAGTTTTGATAAAACACACGCCTTATATCTTGAAATTATGGTCGTATAAAAGTACAATAAATTTCATTTATACGATAGAAATAATATCGATAAAGTATAGAATTACTTTCTATAGAATAATAATCATAAGAGTTGTACAGGATTTAATTTCTTCAAGAATTCATCGCGTATTTAAAACGAAAAAATCTCCTTTTAAAATATCTACTAGTGATAGAGATATACGCAGTAGGCTATCTGCGGGTACCGCCATTAACTACGCCTGAACAAGCTGTATTTAGGAATATTAAATGCTGCAGGTTCATGTCTGCAAGCATCAGATAGAAATATTATCCGTCCAGTCTCTCTTGGCTGGGTATAAATCTTACAGACGTGATGTTTAAACATACAGAAGGGGAGGAAATGAAAGATTCTTTTCCTGTTCGACCCTCCCCCTCCCCTCCCCTCCCTCGCCTTTAATATCTTTCTTATCTCCGGCAGATGTCTCTTGCATTTAAAGACTGCAGAACGTTTCGTTTTTAATTTAGAAGTAACTTGTATAAGAAAGCGGGAGGTGATATTTCGAAGGCGACAATTTAAACTGCCTCGAAATGTAGGGATGCTATTTTATATGCGAGTGTACTATAAGATAATACTTGGAAAATGGTAACTAAAATAAAATAATGTATTTCATGCAAACAATCTTTTTATATCTTTTATTATTTGAGCAAGTGAGTAAAAACTATTAACTTACTTGCCGACGCGTTTCCAAACAGACGTTTCATTGATGAAGCTAACCCGCTCTGTTTTCAAACACTCCGATAGTTATGTTTTCGTTTAGCTACTCAAATAATTTATGTTTATTCAGTGCATTCAACATGATTAAAACCCTCTTACACACTCTTACACATCTCCTACAGTGAACTTCAAACGTATCCTTTCGTTAAATGTTTCCAACCTTGTATACATCTTAAGTTTCCTACGACTATGACTAGGGATATATATTACATTACTGCTAAAACACTTATCCATTTTACTGAATATACTAATATTAAGATTCAACAGTTATTATTACATACTTTTCTCTATTTCCCTCTCGCTTTTCCGAACTCTCTCCTCTTTCTTTCTCTTTCTATCATCCCCATAATTTTGATGTCAAGTGAATATCGTTTTAAATCTTTATTAGTATTAAAAATATGTTTACTTATAAATAAGAATAAAATGCCTAAAGTTTTGATAAATTTATTACTTATCTAGTAATAAATAATATTATGTAAATACTTTTTATTATTCATGAAATTCTTGACGTTCCTACAGAACTCCTCAATTGAGTCATGAAATTCGTCTAAAGTGAATTGCTATTTAATCAATAGCTCCCGCATGTCTATAATTAAAACTATTGTCTTTTCTCTCGGAAAATAAAAACTATAGAATAATAAATGTTTCTATATAAATGAAAGGAAATAATGTGACACATATTAGATTCCGGTTTTCATATGACCCAATTATTACATTCCTAAGAAATATTTAAAGCTGTTACAACAATTAATGTAGTTACAGTAATTTATTACTGTTTTTATTTATATTTTAGTTTAATTGATTTGTTTATTATGCTTTAATTTTTCTATTATTTCTTTGTAATTATTTTTTACGGAGGAATCACATTTTAAATTCATGTTTTATCAAAGATTATGACTATTAGGAAAAACTTGGTAAAACCAAAATCTAATTTAATTTAGAAACATATTTTTTCGCTTTATTATTAAGTTTACTATTGTTAGAATTTTTGTATGCTAGTCAAATTAGAAATATTGCATAAATAATTACAATCGTTCAATGGGAGAAGCCCATTGGTGGACAACAATGATTGCTTGCTACTTACTTCAGAGTAGTACGACTAGTTATTTCATGCGATACATATTCGGGTTGAGAATGTTGTTTTTAGCTTGCCCTTATTTTTTGCGTTAGGCTGGAGCTGCGTTAACTCTTAAAGGATTATTTGCTCCAACGTAAAGCTCTCTGGGGAGATTTTTTTAAACCCTTCCCGCGTATATCTGAGTCTATCTACCCTCCGCTAAGCCCCCTGCCTCCCCCACTTGTCTATATTGAAAGGTAGCACTGTTTGACAATAGAGTTTAAGGACGGGAGTAAAAACGTATCCTCTAATATTTTAGTCGTTAGGAGATGTCTCCAATGGATTTTAATCCAGACTTGGAGTATTTCTTCCTTCGGGAACACTGTGATGAAATTGTCTTTCTCTCCTCGCCGTGCTCCTTAAGCTTTGCTCTCTTTATCGAAACTTTCTGTCTCTCCAAAATATTCAATATGAATGAAAATTTCCAAATTCTTTAAATTGTAATTTAAAAAATTCAATAGTTTTAACTGTTTTAATATTACTATCAGTTTGGAAAATATTCAATTTTAATTATATCTTTTACTATAATTAAACAAATATTATTTTAAAAATGGCACATAACTAATTTTAAAATTGATAAATGAAAATCCGAATAAATAATTATAAGGTTATGTTAACTCTAAAGCACAGGGGGTTGTTGTAAGTTTCAGAAACGATACGTTATTGTTGGCCAGCTGACCATCTTATTATTGTACATAACCAAGGGGTAGAATACATTTCAACAAATCCAATGCTCATTGTTATGCTAATATTTCTCAGTGTTTAGCCTATAATTAAACTCAGTAGTGCTACACTTTGCTTAACGTGGAATCACAAAAGTACCTAACAATGTAATATTTTGGAGCAACTGTGTGTAATATTTTGGAGCAACTGCGTGTAATATTTTGGAGCAACTGCGTGTAATATTTTGGAGCAACTGCGTGTAATATTTTGGAGCAACTGCGTGTAATATTTTGGAGCAACTGCGTGTAATATTTTGGAGCAACTGCGTGTAATATTTAGGAGCAACTGCGTGTAATATTTTGGAACAACTGCGTGTAATATTTTGGAGCAACTGCGTGTAATATTTTGGAGAAACTGCGTGTAATATTTTGGAGCAACTGCGTGTAATATTTTGGAGCAACTGCGTGTAATATTTTGGAGCAACTGTGTGTAATATTTTTTATAAATAAATAAAACCTCTTAAACCACTAAAACCGTTTATTTATGTCCTCATGTACATTTCGACTGAGTTATCCTAGTAATAATTTCCTCTGAAGATGATGCCTTTACAATGGAAATGTATATAAGGATGTAAATAAAAAGTGTTTTTTGCAGTTTAAGATGTGTTATGTCTTCGTAATTGCAATAACAACATGTTGAGGCACAACCAGTATAAAAAAGCCACTTGTAAAGGGTGCGGCGCGAGAACCGAGTGATTTTAAAATGATCATAAGATCGTCGGTTTTTACTCTCCCCAGTAGGATTTAGTCGATGTTTGTGATGTGTTGACGGATTGCTTCCTTTAATTCGTGTAATGTACGTGGCTTGGCTTCGTAGACATTTGATTTAGGTACCCCTATAGAAAGAAATCACACATGGACAGGACCAGGGGACCGAGGAGGCCATAACACGTCACCGAATCTTGAAATGAGCCAATTGGGAAACGGGGTGCGAAGATCAGTCATTGACGCTCTGGCGGTGTGTGCCGTGGCCCCATCTTGCTGAAACCAACATTTTTGACGATCAGTATCCTACCTTCTCTTTGTAGCTTCGGAATGATAAAGGAGCTCCTATGTAGGCCTATATTGTAACGTTCAGATGTTACTGTAACGGAAAAAAAGGAGCCAAACTTTCCAATCGCACTAAACAGTCACCTTAAGACTATGCAATGGTTTTTCGCCAATTGTCGGGGATTTTCAGTAAGCCATTACCGACAATTTTGTTTTATTGACGGCTCCATTAAGGCGGAAATGGGCTTCGTCACCCATTGCAACCAGCATGTTTTCATTGCATGTCTCATAAAAACAAAGCATTTCCTGTATAAAATTTAATCTTTGGGCGTAATCCCTCACATTCAATCCTGTCTGGGTGAAAATGTAATTCTTCATGCAATATCCCTCTTACCATACAGTAGTCAATCACGCCGAGCACAGCTGGGTGGGCTTTGCAGTATCGCTCCGACCCTTTCAGTGTTCGCTGCAACATTACGTTGCGGGCCGGGTTGTTTCTTCGTTATTGAGCATTCTTTTTGAAGAGTGTTAACCCAACGTAAAATTGAGTTACGCGTGAGAACAGTCATTTCGATGAATGTTGAACCGGCGGAGCAACTCACGCTCTCTACCACAGTCACTAACTCACCACTCCTAACAAAATAATCATACGCGAACATGCAATGTTCTAATATACACGGTTCCATAATAATAGCTACCGAACACATCTCCACGTAAATGCAAAGCGTAAAAGATTGAAATGGAACCTGTCTCACGCTCCATTTTTTTCTCTTGTGCTTGTACTACCTGTTTTAAAAACCTCCGATTCCTGCTTTACACTCTATATAAATCATTAAAGCTCTATAGAACACAAAAACATGATTAACCGAAATGCATGGTCGTCATAATCCACGAATTTATGGTTGTTTCATAAGATTTAAATTTATATATGTAGGTCTACCTGGTAATGATTTTGGTATCCTTACGTGAAGCGTTGATGTCTCCAGCTCTCGAAATTTATGTAAAATTTTATTGTTTACTTTATGGACGGTATAGATCCAGCCAAATACTACTCATTTAATAGGGACAGATTTGGAAGAATTAAATGCTCGTAACCGTTCAAATACAACACATAAAAAACATCTAGCTAAATAGCCATTTCAAACTCAAATTGCTACAAATATTTCATTTCTATAAAATGTATGTAATAACAAAATATTTTCCCCCATCGGCTATTTTGATATACCTACACTCTATAGCGTCGCCACTCATGTAAAGTAGGGGATTTGATTCACAATGTCAAAGAGATTATCACATTAGACATAAACCTCTGTGCTTTCCTTACGTAGGTGATCTTGTTTGGTATATTTAATGCCTACTTAGAACACGTTTACCTGGAAAAAAACATCTTTCAGAGGATTACAGCGTTACAGCTGCTTCACGTGGAAGGGGAGTTTGTACAACCCCTGAATCTCTTCTCTCTTTAACCCTTATTTAGTTCAAAACATTTCGTCTTTCTAAGAAGATTTATACTCAGTCAAAGCAAACTGAATTTAATGCCTCCGGATTCTTTACGGCCGTAATGTGGAAGTTTGAGGGGGTGATGTGTAAGATTTCAAGGCTCCATCCGATTCGTCAAGAATAACATTCAATCAAAATGGCGCAAAGTTTTTCATCAGTTTAACAGTATTGGGATTAATACATCTTCATTCCTTAACAGTTAGAACAAGACTTCTTGACACACAACTGTCTTGTTTTAGCTGTGGGCCAAGAAGGGTGAGCTTGTGTTTGTGTGTGTATGTGAGTGTATGTTGTATGAGTAAGTGTAAGACAGACAGAGAGAGAATATTTTCTGTTACAGATATTTTTTTAAAACGATACTTGTTTAAATTTTTTACATTATAAACTATTTTAATAACAATGAAAACTAGAAACTTAAAACTGTCCAAATCCTTTCGCGGATGTCAGTAGTATTGTAGTTAACTATTATAAAGAGGTTTAATGACCTTAAGATGCTGATACTAAAATATAATAAACATTATCGTTGCAAAAATAATTTAACATTTCTTAGTTTTTTGTTTGTTTTTCTTTGTTTAAAATTATTTGTAGTAATTTAAAACTGATTACAAAGTAATTAATTTTTTATCACGTTTGATTTTTTTAGAATTATTTAAACATAAAACTATCAACAGTTATTTCGTTTATTTGAAAAAGTCTTTTTTTGAATAAAAATTTCAAATTCGTTAATGATATTAAATAATTCTCTTATTCTCAGAAGCAGACAGTTCTAGTGTTACCTTTTCTGGGTGTGTGAAACACTTTTTTAAAATCTAAAGTGATTATAGGACATGTTCTCTGTGCACTAGATATAGCGAATTAGTTTCTCGAATCTTCCGCCGACTTCTTGCAGCAGCATATGCTTTATAATTTACCTCACGCTGAGACCAAGGCCTTATTTATTTCTCCGCCATTATTTATTCTACCACAGGCAAAACTTCACACCTCATCTAGTGTTATGAAATTTTCTCTCCTTTACTTAAAGATCAGTTGTAGGGCAACTTGCAGCTGGCGGAAATAATATCGTCCACAGAACATCTCCCACACGTGATGTTTATGTATGCCCTGAGGATTAGGGGTGGATATCAATAGATTTTTTAAAGTTGCTTTCACAGAAAGTATAATGTAAACCTTGAAGGGGAGGGAGTCGAAACAGAAAGTGACGGTCGCATCAAAACTGGAATAAACGAAAACAGTTGTACAAATTATTTATAGAAAATTAATAATAATGTTTAAATATTTTGATGTGAAATAATAATAAGCCTATCATATTAATGTATACACTGAATTGAGTAAGTGTGTGTGTGTGTGTGCGCGCGCGCGCGAGTTTGTATGTTTGTGTGTGTGTGTGTGTGTGTGTATGTGCCTGGTGTGTGTTTGTGTGTATGTGTGTATGTGTGTGTGGGTGTATGTGTGGTGTGTGTGTGTGTATGTGTGATGTGTGTGTGTGTGTGTGTGTGTTCGTGTACGTGTGTGAGAGAGCGTGCGTATGAGAGAGTGCGCGAGCTTGTATGTTTGGGTGTGGATGGTAGTGGTTGTGAGTGTCTATGTGTGTGTGTGTGCATGTATGTCTGTGGTGTGTGTGTATGCGTGTGTTGGTGTGGGTGTGTGTGCGTGAGTGTGTGTGTGTGTGTGTGTGTGTGCGTGGGTGTGTGTGTGTGTGTGCTTGTGCGTGTGTGAAAGAGAGTGCGTATGAGAGAGCGCGCGCGTTTGTATGTTTGGGTGTGGATGATAGTGGTTGTGAGTGTCTATGTGTTTGTGTGTGCGTGTATGCCTGTGGTGTGCGCGCGCGTGCGTGCGTGTGTGTCTGTGGTGTGTGTGTTTGTGTGTGTGTGAGTGTGTCTGTGGTGTGTGTGTGTGTGTGTGTGTGTGTGTGTGTGTGTGTGTGTGTGTGTGTGTGTGTGTGTGTGTGGGCGCGCTCGCGCGTGCCGATGTAAGTGTGATCATGATTTCAGTAATTATTAATAAAATAACTATAGCCCATAAAATGAAATTAATATATAAATATATATTACGTTGAATTGTCATAAATATTCTTGCTTTATAAAAAAATGTAATATTTTGAAAAGCGTGCTTAAAATGGTTCCCACAAAATGTCTCCTTACATGTACGAGCAACATGCCCGAGTACACTATAGTGTACGAGTACACTACAGCAATCTAGCACCTGTTTAAACTAGATTCAAGCCGAATCACTGAAAACACGAATCCCGACGAGACCTACACATTTTCTGCCGTTTCCCTCGAATCTCTGAAAGGTATTAATGCAATTAGGCCATGTCTTGTGTCATTATGACAACGTAATATGTTGTCTTTTTGTATTAAGCGAGCCCTGGCCAACGGTTATAATGAAGTTAAGCTGTAACCCCCTCCCTCTCCCCAGAAACCCGCACTTCCCCATCTCTGTGACTTTATCATTTATGTATGAGTAAAACGCAGATTACCTTCTAATTATATCCGTTACCTTTAACGCGTGAATTGATGCTTGTATTTTATCTTTTTCATTTATTAAATATCCTCGAAAACACTTTAAACATATTTTATCGCTGTCTAAGGTTTTTATTATGAATAAAAGTTGTTAGAATGCGTTTTAAACCATTAAAAACTTTATTGTTTAATAAACCCTTACAACTCTAAAATCTAATAACCTTTAATGTTGAAAAACTGTCCAGTGGAAAAGTTTATAAATGTATCACATTGTACCTCTTCCTTTATGCAATGCGCATGCTTGCAATGCAAGGGTGAGATGTTCGATGTTTAAAGTAGGCTGTGAGATCCTATCTGGAGCATTTTTAAATGAAACAGTTTTTATCTACACATGTAATAACAGTTTCAGATTTATATAAAAGAATATTTTGACATTTAAATTATTTTACATTTTTGGTATATGTCATTCTCCCTACCTTTAAACTCATATCAGCTAATAAAATATTTGTAAGATCAACTTCCAAAGGTAGGAGAATCAGACCCCCATCCCTTTAGTGTTAATCATGGGAGATTCGAGTCTTTAATGAGTGATAATATTTTTGTCTTTCAAAAGGTAATGTGTCTACTACAAAATGTAATAAAGCAATAGTTTAAATATTAATTACAAATATTATCCTTGCCCATACCAGGACTACATTTAAATATGCAACAGCCCTTTAGAAAGTTTCGCCAAAGCCCAAATTTGTGTCCGACAAAGGGTAAAATACATTATGTAGCAAAATTAACTATAAATGTTGTTTTGATTCATTGTTTCCGTTATGAATCAGTATAATGTAAATAGCTTCCCGTCGTTTCAAACAGTTATGAGCAGATGATATTTTTATTTGTAATGTTTAACATTCGTGTTGGTATAATTGTTTCTTAATGCAATCACGGTAACACAGTCCAGTGTTTACGGGTAGTGTTTTAGAACTCATTTACGATCCAGGCAAAATAGTATAATTAAATCGATAAATAATACACACAACCTCTAAGCACAAATATTTTTATTCTAGTCGCATGTACAGTATGTATTTTTATGCCTCTGAGGATGGTTACTTTATAACCGAAATGTATATAAGACTAGAATAAAAATATTTGTGGTTAGAGGTTGTGTTTATTATTTATTAATATTAAACCAGTGTAAATTATTCCAAGTAATTAGGTCTATTAATTACATTTAGTGAAATTAGTCAATAAATTTTTAATTTATTTTAAAATTGTTTTAAAAATATTTGCTTAGAAGACGTCAAATTACCTTCTTTTCAAAGTAATTGGTACATAAATGTTACGGTTTCAAAAGTAGTAACGAAATTTGAACGTGAAATAGTAAAATATATTCAAATAATATAAATAATGAATATAAAGTAGACAAGTGCCAAAGAAATATATTAATATAAATAACCTATAAAAAAGCGTATAATATGGAGAGGGCTTGTGTTAGGTAAAAATATTTTAACAATGGAGATATTTTTTTAAAACTTCAATGCATTTATAAGAAGAATTTCCTGTAAGGTACATATTTAGTACACTATTCTCCTTTCTACATAGATTTCCTAATGAAACTTATACTGCAGCAATATTTGCGACTAGTAACACATTGTTTTGATGAGTTTGGTTATATAATGATTAAAGTTTGATTCTGTTTTGATGTGAATGCTTTTCTACCTACGGCCACCACTGCCCTTTTTCGTATTATAATAATATTATCAACAGAACAAACAAATACAAGGAAACTAAGGGGAGTGAATAGGTGATTCTCTTTAATGTTATAGACAGCCAAATTGGCTTAGTTGCCTTAACTACAACAAAACCAACAATAAAATCAAAACGGCACGCAACTTTATTCATTTTAATAATTTATTAGACATGAGTACATTTCAAAAACGAATCAATTTCCTTTGATAACATTGTACTTTATATTACTTTTAGCCCAATTAATTGGTGATTTTAATGCAATGATATATGTATCTCCTAACTATTTAAACAATATTACATTGTAAATTTTTAGACTTGATATGAATTAAGGTAACTAATTATTTATGTATGCCAAACTTATGGCGTGTGCCGGTGTTGTCCGATTTGTAAACGTAGTGCGGTTAGAGTTGTAAACGTAGCGCGGTTAGATTTGTAAAAGTACCGCGGTTAGATTTGTTAAAGTAGAGCGGTTAGATTTATAAAAATAGAGCGGTTAGATTTTTAAAGTGGCGTGGGTGGATTTGTAAAAGAAGCGCTGTTGGAATTGTAAAAGTAGCGCGGTTAGATTTATAAAAGTAGAGCGGTTAGATTTGTAAAGGTGCGCGGTTAGATTTGTAAAAGTACAGCGATTAGGTTTGTTAAAGTAGAGCGGTTAGATTTATAAAAGTAGAGCGGTTAGATTTATAAAAGTAGCGCGGTTAGATTTTTAAAGTGGCGCGGTTATATTTGTAAAAGTACCGCGGTTAGATTTGTTAAAGTAACACGGTTAGAGTCGTAAAAGTAGCGTGGTTAGATCTGTAAACGTAGCGTGGTTAGAGTTGTAAACGTAGCGCGGTTAGATGTGTAAACGTAGCGCGGTTATATGTGTAAAGGCAGCTCAGTTAGATTTGTAAAAGTAGCGCGGTTAGATCTGTAAATGTAGCGTGGTTAGATGTGTAAACGTAGCGCGGTTAGATTTGTAAAAGTAGCGCGGTTAGATTTGTAAAAGTAGCGCGGTTAGATCTGTAAATGTAGCGTGGTTAGATGTGTAAACGTAGCGCAGTTAGATTTGTAAAAGTAGCGCGGTTAGATTTGTAAAAGTAGCGCGGTTAGATGTGTAAACGTAGCGCGGTTATATGTGTAAAGGCAGCTCAGTTAGATTTGTAAAAGTAGCGCGGTTAGATCTGTAAATGTAGCGTGGTTAGATGTGTAAACGTAGCGCGGTTAGATTTGTAAAAGTAGCGCGGTTAGATTTGTAAAAGTAGCGCGGTTAGATTTGTAAAAGTAGCGCGGTTAGATGTGTAAACGTAGCGCGGTTATATGTGTAAAGGCAGCTCAGTTAGATTTGTAAAAGTAGCGCGGTTAGATTTGTAAAAGTAGCGCGGTTAGATCTGTAAATGTAGCGTGGTTAGATGTGTAAACGTAGCGCAGTTAGATTTGTAAAAGTAGCGCGGTTAGATTTGTAAAAGTAGCGCGGTTAGATGTGTAAACGTAGCGCGGTTATATGTGTAAAGGCAGCTCAGTTAGATTTGTAAAAGTAGCGCGGTTAGATCTGTAAATGTAGCGTGGTTAGATGTGTAAACGTAGCGCAGTTAGATTTGTAAAAGTAGCGCGGTTAGATTTGTAAAAGTAGCGCGGTTAGATTTGTAAACGTAGCGCGGTTAGATGTGTAAAAGTAGCGCAGTTAGATTTGTAAACGTAGCGCGGTTAGATGTGTAAAAGTAGCGCAGTTAGATGTGTAAAGGCAAAGCAGTTAGATTTGTAAAAGTAGCGTGGTTAGATTTGTAAACGTAGCGCGGTTAGAGTTGTAAACGTAGCTCGGTTAGATGTGTAAAGGCAGCGCAGTTAGATTTGTAAAAGTAGCGCGGTTAGATTTGTAAACGTAGCGTGGTTAGAGTTGTAAACGTAGCTCGGTTAGATGTGTAAAGGCAGCGCTATTAGATTTGTAAAAGTAGCGCGGTTAGATTTGTAAACGTAGCGTGGTTAGAGTTGTAAACGTAGCTCGGTTAGATGTGTAAAGGCAGCGCTATTAGATTTGTAAAAGTAGCGTGGTTAGATTTGTAAACGTAGCGTGGTTAGAGTTGTAAACGTAGCTCGGTTAGATGTGTAAAGGCAGCGCAGTTAGATTTGTAAAAGTAGCGCGGTTAGATTTGTAAACGTAGCGTGGTTAGAGTTGTAAACGTAGCTCGGTTAGATGTGTAAAGGCAGCGCTATTAGATTTGTAAAAGTAGCGCGGTTAGATTTGTAAAAGTAGCGCGGTTAGATTTGTAAACGTAGCGCAGTTAGAGTTGTAAACGTAGCGCGGTTAGATGTGTAAACGTAGCGCGGTTATATGTGTAAAGGCAGCTCAGTTAGATTTGTAAAAGTAGCGCGCATAGATCTGTAAATGTAGCGTGGTTAGATGTGTAAACGTAGCACGGTTAGATGTGTAAAGGCAGCGCGGTCAGATTTGTAAAAGTAGCGCGGTTAGATTTGTAAACGTAGCGTAATTAGATTTGAAAAGTAGCGTGGTTAGATTTGTAAACGTAGCGCGTTTCGATATGTAAACGTAGCGCGGTTATATGTGTAAAGGCAGCGCAGTTAGATTTGTAAAAGTAGCGCTGTTAGATTTGTAAACGTAGCGTGGTTAGAGTTGTAAACGTAGCGCGGTTATATGTGTAAAGGCAGCGCAGTTAGATTTGTAAAAGTAGCGCTGTTAGATTTGTAAACGTAGCGTGGTTAGAGTTGTAAACGTAGCGCGGTTAGACGTGTAAAGGCAGCGCGGTCAGATTTGTAAAAGTAGCGCGGTTAGATTTGTAAACGTAGCGTGGTTAGAGTTGTAAACGTAGCGCTGTTAGATTTGTAAACGTAGCGTAATTAGATTTGAAAAGTAGTGTGGTTAGATTTGTAAACGTAGCGCGTTTCGATATGTAAACGTAGCGCGTTTCGATATGTAAACGTAGCGCGGTTAAATTTGTAAAAGTAGCGCGGTTTGATTTGTAAATGAAGTGTTTACTTTATTCTCCTATAAATCTCATTCAAAGAAATAATAAGTCGCGAGTTTTATCTTGTCCTGAGCAACATCTGCATTAGATAAGGGGGATATTAAACCCCGAGCATTCGCTTTACAAAATCTTATATTTCCCCCGCTCCGTATAACATCACTATTTGGAGATTTATGTTGCCAAGAGAACTTGACTGGTGTTATTTACATCTGAGCCCGAGCGTCTGCCAAATATTTTATCTTTTGTTTCTCGTTTGTTGTATCTGACTTTTTGTTAATGCCCTCTTTGTATAGGCTAACCTCACGTACAAATGTTAAACGAAAGTATTCGCATATTTTTATCCTGGAAACGTTATTTAATGTCGGGGTGAAATACATTTGCCAAGTGGTTTCTAACTAATTTCTCCCTTATTGAAGTTTTTGTAAAATTTTAAAAAATACCAATTACCAGGCAATATAGGAACACTATGTTTTGTGATATTCATAACACTTGGTAGTCTGCGTTTTAGGAGTGAAAGTGAATATTATTAGTAATAAGACCGTCTCGTGAGGGTTATGACTTTAAATATAGAGTAGGTACTAAAAGGGGTTGTGCCTATTTTTCAATTTCTTCACACCTTCATACATATATATATATATATATTAAATATGGTGATATGTTTTCTTGTATTATAGGTAATACATTAAAAATTTTTCAAACACAAGAATACTTTTAATTAAGACATATGATTTAATTTTTGTAAAATTATTTTGTTAGATAATTATCTTTCTGAAGATGATGGTACTGTTTTATCGGCGAAAAGCTTTGAATAATATATGCATTAAAAGTATTCTTGTTTTTGAAATATTTTTAATTTCTTAATTATTATATTATATAGTTTAAATATTCCATCGTTAATAAAATACTTTTTATTCATCCACTCAAGTTCAAATACATTTGTTTAAACTTGTATGGGATGACACTTGATGATGTACACTTTTTTAAAATTAAATTTAATGAATTAATATTAGTTTCATATGGAAGGAAAACGTTTCACAAAAGGGATAAGGTGTGCAATATAGTTATTTCGTCACATTTGGCAATATAAGCGATAACATATGATTTCATTTAACAGCTGATCTTATGTTATAGGTTATGTGGTAGAACAGCTGTTTTATCGTATATGTTATGGTAATTTACTTATATTAATTGTAATTATTTAATAAAATGTAACTAAAATAAAAATTTTGTCTTTTGATCTACGTAGAAATTGACTTTAAAAAATATTTTTTATTACTATTTTATTTTTATAGTGTTGGTTGAACAATATTGTGAAATACAGTCCAGTGTTTTGGTGAAATCACCAGGTAATTTTTTAAGAACGGTACAGCCTTTATAGTTTAGCACTATTGTTATCGATACTATAATAAACCATGTATCGTACTACATAAAATCATGTCAAAGGAACGTATTCCCATTTTACACGTAATATTGGCAAAATCCCTGGCGACGCATAAAGTCTTTAAGAACAAGGTAAAATAATAAAACTTGGAGGCGACGCTTCAGAACCTTAAATGTGAAACAGGCAAAAATAACATTATTTGACAATAAACATAAAAGTTGTGTGTTTAAATGACAACTGAGCACTATAATATAATAAATACAAAGTAACCGGTTAATGTAATGTATATTATAGTATATAATATAATATTATAATATTATGTTGCAATAAAAGGTTTACTTAAACCTTAAGGCTACTCAGATCTTAACAAGTTGGCATCTTAGCAGACTTTATATCGTTTTATAACCAATACTAACCTAACCGGATACTTTGTAGCTATAATGCGTAGTATAACATACGGGTGAGCATTTAAAAACAAAATATTTTATACTTCAAACTAAACACAATAAAAATAAGCAGTAGGATATGACAATACATTGTAACAACACACGGCATAGCGTACGTTGAAGGGGAATCATAACATATTTATTAATGCGCTTGTTGCATTTACGTCCAACTGTTGGCATTGTTTTTTTTTTTTTTTTTTTTTTTTTTGAGAGGAGTATGTTTTCGCCTACACAGATGGGACATATATTTATTATAGGTAGGCCTACATAAAAACGCTTCTATATATATAATATTCAAAATAAACATCAAATATAAATAATTTTTAATTACAATTTCAAATCAACCAGTGAAGAACCTTTTGAGGTTTGGAATTTTGAACGAACAAACATTAATATATTTTTATTTTTAAATAATAACACAAAATAAAAAAGGCGATTGTAACAAATATTTTAATTTCAATAAATTTTACAATAATTTATTATTTTTCTTGAAATCAAAACTTTGCTGCGTCTAAAGTTGTGGTACATTTTTGTTTTAAAAAAATAATATAAAACAAAAATATAATATATATTTTTGTTTTTAAATATAATATAAATTTTTAAAATACATTTCTTTGAGGAATTATGTTGTTTTTACTTTAGGGTGATAAAAACTTAGTTATTCCGTCGTATGTATAGACAAGCTTATTTGCTATCATTAAAACTCTTTTGATATTATTGGTATCATTAATATTAACTTTATTATAAAATATATAATAATAATACTATAATTACATAATAATTTTAAAATATAATTATATTGAACGACAAAAGTAATACGAAATAATCATCAGCCATATTTAATGATTACGTAATACTATTTTACAAAACCACCTTTAACTTGAGATGAATGCCTTTCCTCTATGAGTAAACATTTACACGTTATATCCAGGTGCAAACACTGCTCTGTGGTTTAGAATCAAGTGAAGTGTACATAAGAAGGAGCATTTAGAATAATGGGTGGACGGGTCCTGGGAGAATCAGATCCAAACAAAAAACAGGACGTTTTGGTTTGTAAGAACCTCTCGGGAATGTGTCCCCACATTACTCGTATTGCCTGCGTACTGTTTGTGTTTATTTTAGTGGAGCCGGGGACATTCAATTCCTGCCGGCGAAATAAGGACGATTCTGAAATGGAAGGCCGGGCCTAATATTTAGTCCATTCTGAACACACATTATTAGAGATTTAAACACTAGTGTTTATTTTAGTGGATCCGGGGAAATTCAATACCTGCCGGCGAAATAAGGACGATAATATTTAGTTCATGCTAAACACACATTATTAGAGATTTAAACACTAGGACATAAGATGAATAATAATTTATAAGGTTAGAAAAAATGTTGTTTAGCGTTGCTCACCTGAATCTATATTTCCAATATTTCTTGATTCTCAACTGGATCCCTCATTCTCTTCTACAGCCTACACATATAATCTGTGTCCTAAACATGAAGGCACTAGTTATTAAAGATATCTTTTACATCCGAAAATAATATATCCAATCCTAATAATAATAACTGCAATTTATTATTTATTCATTATTACCCTTTGATTAGGGAGCCACCCGTTTACCTAATAGTTTCAAAAGTTATAGGCTTCAGGAACTACTAAACTGAATTGAAATTGAGTTCTGTTTATAAAAAAATATTTTCTTAGATGTTATGTAATTTTTTGTATACATTATGTAATTTTGTGAAGATGTTGTTTGATAAATTATTTCAATATTTTAGCAAGTTAACTTTGTTATATATCTGTCAATGTGAAATTACATACAAATTTATTTTCGTGAAATATTTCTGTATTTACGATCTTTATAGCCTTGTAGTTTTTCTATAACTCGTGCCAATTTAATTTCAGATCTGAATAAAGTGTCCACACTCGCGTATAAATTAAGAACTGTATAGGTTGTTCTAGTGCAACACCGTCGTGATATTTGTTTCATTTAAACTTTTATATTCAACCTATACTAATAAGACCAATCTTTAGGTTTCCTTGCACAACTCCTACAAGCATGTACTATAAGTTTGCCCACTGGTGCTTTAATTTTTATCTCCACTAACCATAACTCCACACCACTCTAGCTCGAAAGGTTTAGTCCTCTTCAGTCTTCTTACCGTCGCCGTCGGCCGATTATAGAGCTCTTGGGGAACCTCTGTGTTCGGATAGAGGTGAAGTCTTTCTCATGGTTTTTGGACCATCTTCTTTACTTACGTTGAAATCTTTTATATATTCAGATCTCGGAGAGTATATTTATTTTTGATATACTAAGGGGCATAAGCATATTCCTTAGTGCCTTGTTCTGGAACTTCTGAATGATTCCTACATTCGTTTATTTTCCACATGCCATAGTTTTCCACCATTTACACATATGGGCTTTCGAATATGTTTCCAGTTTGTTGATTTATTGTTTAATGACAACGTTGAAGTTTTACCCAGCTACCAGTACTTCTTCTAATATTAGGTAGTTCGCCTTACCTTAGCATTTAGGTTCATGTCTAAATACTTTGCATTATTCTCATTAGCTATGATAGTTTCAATAATAACTAACAGCGGTGGATCTTTTATTGTCTTATTTATAAAGTCATAGTGGCCCGACTTATTTTTATTTAGCTTTATTTTCCACTTGTCAGTCCATTCCAGTACTTTGTCAGTAGATTTATATATACCTTGGCCAGTTGCTAATAATTCACTGTAGTCTGCAAACATTGCAATGGTCACCTCTGTGGTTTATCGTTTGTTGTAATGGTCCTGTGAATGCAAAGAGGAAGGGTAATTTTCTTTGGAAGAGAGAAACTTTGTGCAAATATGACTCAAGAAAGCAAGTAGGAACTTTTTCATGAAATTTTTGCAGTTCAAGTAGTAAGGGGAGGACAACTTACCAGTGTGTGTGGGGGGAGGAGGTTGGGCTAAGAGTGAGCATGACGAGAGACGGACAAAGATATTTGGGTATCCCGGGCTATCATGTGATGATAAACCAGGCAAAACGGACAATGACATTATGTTTCCCGTGTCACATGAAGGGGAGCCAAAGCAGAAGGAGACTGTCCATGTGAAGCAGTCGACAGAACCTTATAGGTCAGACCTCTGATAGGGGTCTAGACCATACTAGTTCCACGGGATCATGAGCGATCATAACCAATTCGGCTATGGTCTCACGAGCAGAGGAAGATGTTGGGGGGGATGTGGATGTGCTAGCTTGTAGGTAGTTTCCTTCCAAATTCTTTGGGTGTAGTCTGTTTAGAATCAAAACTATCAAGAACTACCGACACTTTTTAAGTTATAAAACAACACATATAGTTCTCTAATGTTCCTGCGGCATAGCTCTGATCCAACTAGTACCTGTTGAAGTGTCCTGTTCCGTTGCATATAAAATTACTTTTAGATATACTTTTGAATCATCGCAGAAGATTAACAAGACGAATAAAGGCAGTCTAACGAAACTTACAGAACAAAGTGCAGCGCAACACGTAAATATAAACGTAGCAACGCGCTGGTGAAGCAATAAGTCAGCGCGACACTCCGTAAACCGTCCGTCAACTGTTTATTTTAACCCGCCATTAAAATGACAGGGCGCACTAAATGCGGACATTTATTTCATTGCGGACTGTCGCAGAACCTTCTGTGTCGCAGTAAATGATGGTAACAATTAAACATGTTGGGCAGAACTCATTAAATAGACGTTGGAATATCTCACATTTTTATTGTCGCCATGGATTAGTTATCCTTAAGCCCACCCTAATTAAACTAACAGCAAACATTACTGTTGTTCAGATATGTATTTATATTGAAATATATGCACACAGATTTTGTAATTCCTTCTATTAGTTCACTCTTGTTAAAATTGTCACTCGTTAATAAAATACCTTTTATCCATCCGCTTAAGTTCAAATAATTTTTTTTTAAACTTGTAGTGGGTGACACTTGATGTTAATACAGTTTTTTCAAATGTTATTCTATTAATTAAATTGAATTATTTACTTTTAGTTCTATACAGGAGAAAAACGTTTCACAAAGAGGGCAAGGTTATGCATATTGTTTTGCACAACTTGGCTTAAAACAAGTGATAACATGGTTTCGTAAAACAGCTGATTACAGCCTGTATTATAGGTTATGTGATAGAACAGCTGTTTTAACGCATAGATTATGTTACTTTATTTATATTAATTGAAATAATTTAATTAAATATAACTAAAATACAAATTTTCTTTGTTTGGCCTTAGTAGGATTTTATTTTAAACAATTTTATATTAATTTTTAAAATTAAATATTCCTAATGAAATCAATCGGTTTTCTGTGTATTTATTTGAAGAACCCATTTTTAAGACACGTTTTTGGTAAAAGAAAATTCTTAATAATATAAAAGGTTACATTATATAGTGACATTTTAAATTATTTGCGTTTCGTTCCAAAATTTGATTTCTCTTCAAATGCTGTCATATAGATAACTACGGCGGACTCTCTCCGTTTCTCTCTTACTTTTCTCTTTCCTTATTTTACGTTGTTTGATTTCGATGCTTCTCAACTTTTTTAACTTTCGTCATGATTTTACTTTTTTGTCCACCACTGCTTTTACAGCACGTGGTATATTAATTATGAATACAAATTCCACCCTAAATTTACGGGATCTTGTGGGAATATTTTTATTACTGTATTTGTGAGTTTGTGTAAGTATATTCGGTTAGGAGGAAATATGGTTTTCTGATTTCTAAGTCATCATAACATTCTGACTAACAAAAGATATTACAGTAACGACAGTCATTTCGTTCGTCACTAACCCAGGGTAGTTGCAAGTTTTTTGTTGTATCTAAATTACTTTTATTTTACATTTATCTCGTTGATGTTAT
>JBAIZL010000001.1:365210045-365227545 GCA_036971475.1 Prosapia bicincta
ACTAGGACAATGCCAAGTACTTTGAAACTTTCCTAATATATTTTTGTTTAGAATAAGTTAAAGTTATTTTTTATGCAGTGTATCAACATATATATATATTTCAGTAAATATTTCTTCCTCTCTGAACATTTTCCATTGTCTACGTGTTTCGAAATGACTTCATTTTCAAACCTTAAACAGTACTTTCAGTTCAGTACTATTTATGTTTTGAAAATGACGTCATTCAGAAACGCGTCGACAAAAGGAAAATATTGTAATGTTAGGGAAGGCAAAACTGTACTCAAATATATGCAAACATTTTATTTACAAATGTCGGTAATTTAAACGTTTTTTCCTGTATGGTTATTAGGGTAGTTTTGAGATAGAGAGGCCACCTGAGATTAACATTGAAAATTGTTCAAAACCACAAAGTAGGACGATATGGACGAGAATGTTTTTAAAATTTTACATGGAAAGTTATTTTTTATCAATTTACAGTTGTGTAAAAAATTAAGGGTGGAGTACCATGTTGTGCATTTTCCGCGGAGTGATACAGTGACGTCACGGTATCTCTATTCATACCTTACGTGTGCAGACATTTGAGAAACAACGTTTTGGCCTAATTTTTATGGTTTTAGCATACGTAAATTTACATATACTTGTAAAGTCTCCAGTTAGGGTAGATTTGGTTTTAATTTTATACATTACCTAAATGTTTAAATTTATAAAAATTAGAACCTAATCTATCCTGACTGGACACTACATAGGTATATTTCAATATAGATCTATAAAATTAACTTTCCTGGTAATGGCAAAAATAATGTCGATATAACTTCAGGACATAACTTTGATTCATAAAGTTTAGATCGCTAAAACACCAACTACCGTTGTGACGTCACTGTATCATTCCGCGGGCGATGCACAACTTACTACTCCGATCTGAATTTTTTACCCTACTTTAAATTGACAAAAAACGACTTTCCTTGTAAAATTATAATAATATTCATTTGAATTTCGTCGTATTTTGTGGTTTTGAACAGTTTTCAGTTTTATTCTCAGATGGTCCCTCCATCTCACAATTACCATTATTGCTATAATATCAGTATTTGTACAACTAGCATAGTGGTAAAGACGGCGGGACATGTAGAAAGGAGTATTTATTTTGATGTAGGAATAATTCTGCTGAACAAGCAATTTTTAACATTGCCGTGCATTCCTTTTAATAGCCACTGTTAAACTATATTTTTTATAAGCAGTAAAAGTAAACTTTTAATTTTTTTTTAAAGTTAAAATAAAAGTTGATGAATATATTTAGTACCGACCTACTATTCGTTTTTATTAAAATATGTTTTTCATATAAAAAGAACCATAACGTAAATATCCTAGAGTTTTAAGTGCTTAAAGTCGTGCCCCGTGGTTTGCTTATCAAAAATTAGAAACAAAATATATAGCTAATTAATTATCATTATATTGAGTTAACATAAATAAATGAAACCTCTCAACCACAAATAACTTTCTTCTTTTATTTAAAACCTTATGTGCATTTCGATTGCATAGCAATCATCCGCAGAGGTAATTTACATTGCACTCTGCTATGCAATCGAAATGTACATAAGGTTTTAAATAAAAGAAGAAAGTTATTTGTGGTTGAGAGGTTTCATTTATTCATGTCAAACATTACGCCACAGTTGTTTTATACAGTTATATAGAGTTAGTTTATTTGTGGTAAGATTTATTTAAATACAGGTTGATATATTTATTGACTAAAATAAATATTGAACTATCAGTTTCATTTAAAATGCAATAAATAGTATAACAACCTACGTGTTAAAACAGTTGTTCCAAAACATAACCTACAGCATAAAATCAGCTGCTGTATGAAATCATATCTTATCATTAAATTTAGGCTTATATTTTCGTATAAATCTCATATATACAACTATATAGATGGTTAGAGCGTGACGTCAACTGAAATTGTTTCCTCGTACAGTTCTTTTACGTAGTCACGCGAAGATAAGTAATCATTTTAAAAAACAGTGTATCCCACTGAACAATGATAGCTCGTCGACCCCTCCGTATGAGAGGGTGAGAAAACACTAATTGTTTCTTTTAGATTAAATGTTTTCAATGTAAAACTTAACAATCAAACATGATTAGTTTCAACGTAATGTAGGAGTTGTCTTGGAAAGATAAATGGTTGACAAAAACTTTAAATAAACGTCTGAATCAGTTTTACCTCCAGAGAAGAGACAATGCAGAGATCCCCTGTTAGGAAATTATGTTAAACAAGTTGCCTGAAGTAGCGAAGTTCAGGGCCGCAGCACACTGATGGGTTACAAATATCAGTCCACACATCCTTCTCTGCAATTCCAGTGTCTGCTGAATACAGTGCCATGAATAATGGAACGACTTCTATAAATAAGATTCAAAGGCGTTCAAATCTCCGCTAAAGACTTTCCTGTTAAAAAATAGCTAATGTGCGTGTATTATGACAGATACATATTCAAATTATTGCGATGTTATTTTCAAAAGAAATAATATGAACATAGGGACATTGTTGATGTTCTTCCTTTACATCTGGGGTTCTCAAACTTTCAAACCTTTGCGCCCCCTTTATATACTCTCATGAGGTAGCGCCTCCTCCCATTTATATGTGGTCATATGGTACAGTCTTTGCATGAAATTGAAGCTGGTTAGGTCAAATAATCATCCATTACATAATTTTATTTAACTTTTAATACACACATTTATATAGTATATAAATATATTTCACCCTATAACTGATAACACTGCAATTCTACATTGATAGATTTGATTCGGACCTCGAACAACATATAGTTTGGACAATTGTTTGAATAGAAAACGTAGGTAAAAAGTATATATATTTACACAATAATAAGGAGAAAAGAACTATTGAAAAAACTCTTATCTATGCTCTAGAAATGTAATCATTGAGTGCAGAGATGTTATCCTTGACAACTTAATATCAACTCTAAACATTTTACAAAACAATGACCTAGACTGAAGCTGACTTAGATGACGTAGGTCAGTACGCACATGTCACGTCAATCTACCCTCCTCAGCCAATGAGATGTGCATATATATATATATATATAAGTCAGTTTCAGTCTAGGTCATTGTTTTGTAAATTTTATATATATATATATATATATATATATATATATATATATATATATGTACATAACAAGATTCTTGATTCTTACTTGGTATTAATGCGAGTTAACTTTCAAAGATTGGTAGTTTCTCCATTGTCGAGCATCAACTTCATTAGTTGAAATGGTTGAATACTATTTTCATAAAAAGGAATAATTTATTTCATATAGCCTATATATATATATATATATATATATATATATATATATATAAATAAATATATATATATACATACATATATATATATATATATATATACATATATATATATACATACATATATATATATATATATACATATATATATATATATATATATATATATATATATATATATATATATATATATATATATATGAAGAGACAATTAAGATAACATCAATCTTCGAAAGTAACTCGCATAAATACCAAGTAAGATTCTTGTTTAAGTATATTTAGCTAAAGGGATATATATATATATATGAAGAGACAATTAAGATAACATCAATCTTCGAAAGTAACTCGCATAAATACCAAGTAAGATTCTTGTTTAAGTATATTTAGCTAAAGGGATATATATATATATATGAAGAGACAATTAAGATAACATCAATCTTCGAAAGTAACTCGCATAAATACCAAGTAAGATTCTTGTTTAAGTATATTTAGCTAAAGGGATATATATATATATATGAAGAGACAATTAAGATAACATCAATCTTCGAAAGTAACTCGCATAAATACCAAGTAAGATTCTTGTTTAAGTATATTTAGCTAAAGGGATATATATATATATATGAAGAGACAATTAAGATAACATCAATCTTCGAAAGTAACTCGCATAAATACCAAGTAAGATTCTTGTTTAAGTATATTTAGCTAAAGGGATATATATATATATATATATATATATATATATATATATATATATATATATATATATATAAAGTTATCATTATTACTTGTAAATAATCTTTTCCACCACTAAGTGCAATAATTTTACATTATGTGATGAGCCACCTTTCGGTCACTTGACCATTGTCGAATCACTCTTAAGTAATAATAATAACTCCATAAAGTCAGTGCAACGGAAAAACAATGAACAACATGAAATATATATATAGTTTCTGGTCGTATTCCTAGTCATTGATATATATTATTTTCATGTTTGCAATTCTATTACATAATACTGTATATCCATAGCTACGTAAATTTCTATATTTTGTTTTTCAATTTGTCTAAGTAAAATATTTACGACAACCAGACCTTTAGTTATTTGTATTTTCTCAATTTCACAAAGTAAAACTTCTTTGACATCTTGCGCTTTTTATATATATATTTGTGTCCTCAATTTCACTAAGTAAAAATGCCAATGACATAACTAACATTTTGTATTCTTCTTATTAACTTTACAAAATTACATGAATTTTATAATTAAAAAAAAATAAATAAAACAGCAACTTGCAATCAGTAATTTATTTCACAAAGATAAAGTCGTCATCATCAGGTAGAAACAGCTAATACGACAGCTAGGAGATATCATGTAGTTATAAGAAATAGGGGTGACGACTTATTAATGTTCGTTATTTAATTAACAACTGTGCCCAAACGTTTGTTTAGTTCTCAATGTTGTTACTATATTTAGAATATTGTAAAATATATATTGAGGATATTATATAATACACACACACACACACAAAATGATAAATAAATATTTAACAAGAATAACACGCTCTACAAGTCACACATAATATAATTATATATAACTAGAAATAATTTAATAGTTTTTTAAATTACTTAAATATTTTTTTAAAGTTTTTTTAAAGCCCTACTCTAATCTAAGAAAGTTAAAAAAAAATAGATTTATAGAAAAATATTGTTAAATAATGATTTACACTGGCAGATATATGTAAGTGAATGAATGGTTTCGGTGGGAAGCCGTGAAACATAATGATAAAAGTTGGAGGTTTTTTGTTTATGTCACTTGATCCGAACATTCTATATTTTCGTGGTCGGAAATATACGATAGAGATATTTCCACGATCACTGACGTGAATCCAAATGCAATGCGGATAAAGTAGAGCCGTTTGTTTGACAGAAGAGTGCATATTTTTGCAGATTAATGTCCCGACATTGTTTCGGGAAAAAATCTTTCAGGAGTGTTATTTACTCGCGAGGAACGAATCTGTCAGACAGACTGTTTGTACCCATCTTACGTTGTGCCGGCAAGTAATTAAGCAGAAATAATGTTCGGTGAACGCGGTCGCACAAATTTAAAGAACAATAATTATCAAAATATTTCGCGTTTGCGATACCCGGATGGTTAAACGACCAATTTGAGAGAAATTTACCACAGTTTTTGGAAAAAATTCTTTTCAACGATATTTCTCTTTTCAAGGGACGTTTTGTGTTTGCTAATTTAAAACTCACTTTATTGTGCCTAAGTAGCTTCGAGCATTGTGTGTGATAGCTTTTCAAGGACATTTCCATTTTGTAGGGAATTTTTGTATTTACTAAGTTTAAAAACATTTATTTGTGCCCAAGTTGCTTCGGGCATCGTGTGTGACACTCACTCGTGGTACCCACTCTCATCCGGTGTATAGTCATATCCGTTTTTAATTGCATCTCTTGCTTTTTCTGGTGGGAGTCTCTGGCTCACTCTCAGAAAACGAAATTGCTGACTCAGTTTGTCAACAAATGTACAAAAGAAACATAACAATTGTGTTTGCATCCAAACCTCTGTGAATAGTTGGTGTGAATGGGTTCGTATGATAAAATTTAATGCACCAATGAGAGTTGTATTTATATTTATACGCAAGCAGGGAATTATAAATTTGTGTAAATACTCGCGGAACGAAACTATCTATCATTAATTTACTGTAGTAATCGTGCCTGGTACAGTTGTGTTATCCGTTTTTTTTAAAATATGATTTGCGATTACTTCTCACTTTTGATTGTATTTGTTACAAATTAAACAGGAAAATTGGTTGTAATTCACGAATCGCGACAGTACCATTATTAAAATCATTGGTTACAATTCAATCGCATATAAATAAATAAACGCATGGTTAAAGCATGAGTACAGCTAACCGAATTATGGCAAACTATAACTTCGTTTATGTTAATTTAAGTTGCTCATTAAACATTTTATAACGCTATTTCCATCTGGGATTTGATAATGGTTATAAGAACCTCTCTAACACTATCTCACAGCGGCTTCTTCTAGGGATCGGATACGTGTCACATATAAACTATAATCTGGTTTGTTAGAGCTAAAAAGGGCCATTGTTTCTTTTTACATCAGATATTTTAAGAAAGAACTTACTGTGTTAAGTATAATACTGTATTGAATACAATACTCCCATTGAACATTGGTAGATGGTAAATCTGTTGGAGAAATGCTCTTTACTTATGAATAAAATCGTGAATTATTAAAGCAATTTTAAAAATTTAACGAGCTGGCTAGTGAAGGGGAATTTTAAATTTTTTGAAGATTATAAAGAAATATCGCATTATTAGCTGGACTAGACTAGGCATTGTTACCAATAGGGCATTATCAATTCTCTAACAAAACATTGGGCGTTGCCCACTTAAGGAAAACCTTGCTGCGTTGTTATTTGAGCAACAGGGATGTTTCCTGTCAGAAGTCCTCTGCTTCTGTATTGCATCTTAGTCATTTTACTTGCTTAGTTTGGAATTCCACTTGCAAATTTAAACAATTCCAACGGTATATTGGTTGATGCTATCCGATGAACGGTTCTCGAAAAAACGTTGTTTAACAAAAAGTGATATAAAAATGTTTCGAATAAATTTAAAATTTTTTAACTAATAAATTATGTTTACAAGACTTTCTCGAATATCATACTAACATTTTCGACAATTCGGATGACAGATTTATTAGTTTTGAATTTTTAAAGTGGAAGATTTTTTTTAAAGACTACAAAACCCTGATTATTTTCGCTATGATATAAAAATAAACATGAAGCCGAACATTTTTAAAATAATACCAATAAATGCAGAAGAGAATAGTGAATTTTTTGGTTTTTAATTGGTACAAATTGATTGCCTAGCTTAGACTTTTTGAGCCGCCAAACTCAAGTCTCCAAACTACGAAGGTTATGTTTAGAGTTGTGCTTGGTGATGATTAATACGTTTTGTATATTATTTATGTATACATGAAGTGAGTATTGGGATTTGGTTGAAATATAAATTATTGGGCGCCCTGCATACGCGGACATAGCGTATTTAAACTGCAATTTCAATGTTTGTAATTTGTTATAAATGGGATACTATCCATCCTTGCTCGAACAGAAACATTGTGAAGTGTAAAATGTCGCTTTGTCTAAACATCACGATTCGGAGATTTACAAGCAGGAAATTAGACGGGTATTACATGTGCGACAAATCGTCTAGCTATCGATTGCCGGTTTTACATCCATCCGACTCTTAATAAAATATTTTAAATATATTTACAAACGTCTTGTGAGATATAAGCTTTCGTTTTGAATTTTCATTGCTATTTCCAAGTTACACAAATGCTTTAGCATATGACTTCGTACAACAGCTGTTTCTATGTTGTTTTGAGGATTTGTGTAAATCACCTACGTAATAAATTTGGTCAGTTTTAAAATAAATCAATTAAACGAATATTCTACTAAAAAGTACAAGAACTTCAAAAAACCATGAAACGAAGCTATTGGTACAGTTTTTTAATTTTATGTTTTTTTTTGTAAAACGTAGTTACTAGGTTTTCTACCTGAATAATGAATATAGGAGTTTAACTTCAAATTTTTAAAACTACTTTTAATGTTATTTTAAGTGCTTTAAACTTTGTAAGTTTGAGTTTTACATAAAGACATGTCCTACCCTGCCCCCATTAAAACGGTCAGATCTCTCTCTCCCTACCTGTTTTTTTCTTTCCCCTTCTATACTCTTTCTCCCCTTTGGCCCTTTCGGAGAGGGTACGGTATCCCACCAAGCCTGGAAAGGATCCGGCGTTGGTGAGCAAGACAAGCAGTAGTGGTTGCACAATTTGCTTACGAGAAGTGAGATAGTGGGTTCGCAACCATTCAGGCCTTGGCTGCAAAAAATGGTAGCACGGGATCATGTACTCAACGCAGGTGTTCTGTCCCGAGAATAGGATTCGTGGGGATAGTTTTTTCATACGTTAGAGGTGATTCTCCGTTACTTTTCTAACTTATCTAATTTCGGGAGAGGATTAGAGTCGCGAGGTTAGATATCCTCCTGCCATTAGTCTTCTCTTTTACTCGTTTTCACATACACATTTAGCAAACCTTCCACACTCTTTCTTTTTGTACATCAACCAGTCTATTTTACTGTAATTATATCTTAATTTTATGTAAAAGGTGAAATATAAATTATAATTTTCCTAAATAACTATATTCATAAACAATGTAGTCTTGTCTTCCTCTCCTAACCCTACATGCAGTCACTTAAAAACATACCAACTTTGTAAGGATAGAGAGAGGAAAACTGTCTCCTTCCTCCCGCCATAAATGTGGGACGCTAACATTTGTTTAATGATATTTAAATTATAATTTAGAAACGCTACGGGGCTTCGAGTGCTTAAAGGATTTAAAACACATTTAAATTTTTGAAGAGTTAGGAAACTTTTCTTGAAAATATAAAGAAAATAATGTTTATTAAATAGCCTTCACGGAGTGCACGTTATTTGTTGGAAGTCCCCTTAAACTATATTGTAATAGTTTGTATCTAGTGTAAAGTTTAATATCAGTGTGTTGTCATTTCTCTTTGGATTTGTCTGCTTTGAATAAATATTTTATCGTTAATTCTGTAGCCCCTTGATTTTTTTAGTACGTACTTAATTCTAAACTATTTCTCACATAAAATTATTATTTACACTGTAAAATTATTTATCGCTTACACTTAGTCAGTCTCGGTGTCTATAAAAATCTTTCTAAAGAAAGATAGGTTACATTAACGTTATCTTTTTTAATTTAAAAAGATTTAATGAGAAAAATGTTTAAAAAATAACACTTAAAAGGTTTACCAACAATATGGATTCACATCTTTGCAAATTATAGGTTCAGATCATTATAAATTATTCACTTTTAAATTAATCTATGACCATCCGAACTTTAATTTGTAAATTTGTAAAAACTTACTGAGAATGAATGTTTTCTATCGCTCCGTGGTGATCTTCATCGGTGTCTAAATATTCCACTTGGAGTTGTTAGGTTACGCGGGACGTGTGTAAAGGAAGGTTTTCGATAGTATCAAACAGTATGTGTGATTTGTATTGGGTTTGTTCGTTTAACTTGTTTGTATTTTGTGTATTTGTAAATTTCATATTGTTCTAGTGTGTTGAGATACGGTCCTTTTTTTTGTTTATATGTAGGATTTCTAGGTTAGGTAAATGTCTGTGTATGTGTCCTGTTCCTTTTAGGTGATTGGCGAATGCTGAGTTGGTGTACTGTTTGTGTTCCTCGACTCTTTGTTTGAAGTTGTAACCTTTTTGCCCAATGTAGAATTTGTTGCAGTTTGTGGAGTTTAATTTCTATACGCCTGATGCTTGTAGTGGGTATTGGTGTCGTGCTGTATTTTGCATTGTAGTTTCTTATTAGTTTTTTATGCTTGGTATCCTGTTTTTTGAAATTTGTGGGCTATTTTATTTGATGTTCTGTTTAAGTATGGTATTGTGATATATTTGTTTTTCCTCCTTGTAATGTTTTTTTTTTGTATCTTGTGCCATAGTTTCTCTATTATTGTGGTGCTGTATCCATTACAAATTATTAGGCAACGTTAGGTTAGCATGCATACTAGCTACTTCCGTATATTTACAGATTCGTTTCTGTCAAATTACTTTAAACTTAGAAGATACCTCGGCAATCACTTGAGCCATCCTGGGTTATTTATAAAATCAAAACATTCTCCGCTTCACGCTTATAACATAATTACATTTTGGAAATATAAATACAAGCTACTTAAATTTTACAACACATTTTCACTTTGTTATTAAATATTTAATTGTACATTTTAATCTTAATAAAGCCATCTAACTAACGATTGCAACCCATCCGCCGTCTTCGGTGACTCTAGGGAAAGAACAGATCAGAAACTCAAAACGTTCCACGGTTGTGTAAACAGAATCCTCCACTTATTCACTATGATAGATGCATTTTATTGGTTACCGGTGTTCAGCATGGCTCCCTTCCCAACGCTGTCTAATGACATCTTTAAAAATTTCTTTCTAATGAGGCAGATTTTATTTTTTTGTTACAATAAAAGATATATATATATAGAACCTGCCGAATTTTTTACAAATGTCTAGTATGTTACAATATACATTAATATTAAAGTATATTTTATTACATACGCATTTTATATTATATACGTATTTGATGGGGATATATTTATTCACTGTAAATAATCAGCTGGTTTTGTTATACGGTGCCCATCTTTAGAAGTGAATAAAATAATTTTCCTTTCATTATTGGGTTTTTATTTATTGTGTTTAGTGAATTAAAACGTTTTAAACTAACGCATGTTTGAAGTTAATAATTGGAAATGGTGTTTTAGCTGTTTGCTATGAAGTACTAATTTTATTGGTGAAAGAAAATGCATTATTTTATTCTATTTTGCATTCAGTTTGTTTTTAGTTTATAACGATGGTAAGTTTTTGAAATTTTAGTTGAAAGGGTTACGTGTAGTCACTTATATTAAAAATTTGTCCTTGAAACATGTAGACTGTAATTAGGTGGAGTGGCTCGGCAGGCGTTAACATAGTGGTGCATGTAGAATCCCTTTGCACACTCATCTCGAGTATTGCATTCTGTATGAGACTAGCGGCGCTGGGAAAACCATAAACAAAACGCTGTAGGCACCGGCCGGCCACTCCGTATCCCCGGGGATCCCATCGTAATTACTGGAATTGCTCCTAACTCCTCTTCACATATTTCCTTTATTTAATGTGAAATATATTTTTGTAAATGTAGGTCAAAATAAATAATTATTTATATGTGATTTTTGGAAGAAATATTTAGGTATAAAAAAGCTTTCATCTTCCGCTTTCAGTCGATACCAGGCGGCCTTTTCCTTCCAATCTCCTTCAACGGGTTTCTTCTCTTCATTCACCTTGACTCTTTTGTTCATTCGAGTGTCATTCCCTTCCTCATGCTTTGACATGGCTAAAATTTGTTTTTGGACAGGCTATATTCGCATTAATTTGCTGTATATTAACTGTTTGTTTGTGTCTTGCGTCTATATTGTCTAACACAGTATTCCCTTCAGTTTTTGTTGATCATTATAATCTATTTATTTCTTAGTATGCTGTTGCTCTTCTTAAGATTATTGTTCATTTTAAATTTCTTTGTATTTCCTCGCTGTCTTTCAGTAGTGTCGCTTTGTACGTTTGTGTCGTCGTCCAGTTGAGGTGTCCTACATCCGCTCAGAGTTAGAATTTATCATGCACCCTTAAAAGAATTATTGTAATGGACTTGCCTTTCGAAACGTACTCACATCCGAAGCACCTTAATTGCCTTCTTACATTCCTTTTTAAAAGTACTGACATTTGAGGGTGCTTTTTACTCACCTTTTTTAAGGTATTTACATTTGAAGGTAGGTTCTTACTTACCTTTTGATGGTACTTACATATGAAGGTACCTTATTATTTACCATTTTTAAGGTACTTATAATTGAAGGTATCTCTTCAATTACCTTTTTGTACGTACTTACACTTTTAGGTACATCTTTAATTACCTTTTTTAGGTACTTACACTTTTAGGTACCTCTTTAATTATCTTTTTGAACGTACTTACACTTTTAGGTACCTTATTATTTACTTTTTTGAAGGTACTTACATTTGCAGATACCCTGTTACTTACACTTGAAGGTACCTTGTTACTTTTTTTTTTGAAAGTACTTACACTCTAATGTACTTTGTAACTTACCTTTTTATAGCTACTTACATTGAAGGTGCGTTCTTAATTACCTTTTTGAAGGTACACACACTAGAATGTACGTGTTTTTTTACTTTTTTGAAGGTACTTACTTATGATGCCTACAATAGACTGTACCATTATCACTTAATTGTTGGTTAGGGTTAAAGTATTAGCTATACCCTAACGTAGCTAATACGAGATATAATTTTACTGAATATTTATCCAAAATATAAATGCCTAAAATGTGATTTACTAAGACTTACTAACTTACTAAATACTGTAAGAGGGGCATTATCCTTCTGCAAATATCTGTAATTTTCCTTGAGCCAGATGATTAGCCTACTACAATAATTGATAACAACATGACGTTTTTCTTGTTATATATCGGAATACTATGCCTTATTAATATCTAACTCTTTGTTTGCCATCCAAACAAATAAAACCATTGAATCGGACGACCAGTATAGTGTTGTGACGTCATCGCCTCACTGGTTCGCCATGTTATTCACAATATTAGTTATGGATTTTATCAGTTACTTGTTATAGTTTCAGGCAGATATTTACATTATTGTTTATAGTTTTATTTTATAAGGAAAACTAGTTTTAAATTTGTTAGGTATTTCTAATAAAATGTGTATAGTAATATTTTGTTGTTGTAAAAGGAAGTAGGCCTATAATTATGTTGTTTTATAAAATGTTTAAAAAATAATAAATCCATAGAATTAATTTTATCCTATACATATTTTTTCATCGATTATTTTTTATTAACTTGTCTATTGCTATTATCGTCTATGTTTAGCTCAGATATCAGGATAATTTCATTTTTACTGTTTTAATTTCATAGATGTTAAATTGGTTAATAGTGATTAATGTTTGTTTATTTTATTGTTTAATTATAATTTTCTTTATCGTCCTAATACTGATCTTTCATACGAAATGCCTGATTTTTCCGTTAAATAAATTTCATTAACAATTATTATTCGTAGTTCGGTTGCTTATTAACACATAAAATATAATTTTAGCTTAATTTAAAAATGGTTAAAATTTACGTAATTGGATATTAGCTTTCTTTTAAAAAAATAATTAACTATGTAATTTTTAACTCTTTATATTTACACACTTTATCACTACTTTCTGTATCAGCGACTGTAACAGAATATTGCTTACCAACTTACTTAACTTGTGAATATTTTCTAACCCAAACCCTTGAAAGGTTATTGATGTGCGACGGCTTAGTGTATGACTCTCCATTGTCAAAGGCACTAAGGGCATATTGTCTTGGAAGATACTTGGAGCACTTGACACTCTTGGGGGAAAAGCACCCTGCATCACCTTACGGTTAAATTTTTCTCAAAAATTTTACAACAGAAACCTAAACACTTGTAAGAGTTATTTGTTTACCTCGGGAATTGCGTGGTATTGGATAGAAAAGATGTTTTGTAAACTGCGAACATGGCTATGCGAAGAATTTGAGCGTTAATGTTACTTCCTGTTTTGTTAAATGCAATAAAAGAAAAATAAAGCTGTAAGAATACACTTTATGGGAATAGTTTATCGATACACTTGATTTAAGGATGTAATGAATGTATTTTATGTCTTATTCAATTATAATACATTACATTAAGGTTTGTTGTTAATTTTGTAATGAAATTATTTTATAATTTTATTTGAAATAAAATATTTAATGGTTTTTCATACACTTTGAAATAATTAACCTATTTTAAGTAGGGCTGGATAGCATAAAATGAACACAAATAGAAATTCTAGGTATTTAATAATTTAAGAAAGTTTTGGAAAATTCAAAAGCTAATATTTATAACAAATAATATAGATAAAATATAAGTAAAATAAGACTAACAACATATTTAAAATACTCCTGTATATCTTGTGTTACTACTAAAATTTTTGGATTTATAATGTGCATTTTAAGCACATTCTAACATGAAACTGACATTTTGTGGCTCAAAAATCAAAACTGTAAACCGATATATAAAATTATAGGCTATTTCTTTTTAATAAAACCATGGTTTATATGCATCATGTGTAACATAATTCCTTCATGTCCCATAATTGACTTTTATCATTCATTTCGACGGGTTGCTTAAACAGTGCAGTTGCACTCGACGTTTTACTTAAAACAGTCAGTTGCTCAGGATTATTGTAATTTTCAATCGACTCAGCACAAAAAGGTTTGGAGGAAACACTCTACTAGCCAGTACATACAATACCGTAGGTGGATTGCCTCTCACGATCCTGTGTTACCAGTATGGTTGGTACTCCTAACAGAAGTCCAACATGTAAGCCTTTGACAGGCACCGACCCATCGAACCGATCCACATGGGCAGCTTTCTACGGCTTTAAAACCTCTTTATGTAGAACTGGACGGGCTAAACCTGACGACCTGTATCATTTGCAAATACTTTTCAACAGTAGACAATAATTTCGAGTTTCACTGATGAATGAAACAGGAATTTTATCTTGCTGCCTTGTCGAGGAATTTCTTACATTTGTCCTTTAATTATCCACTGTTATTTTTTATTCAGAAGAAACTATTCTACTTCAGGAAATCTTCATGTCTATCATGGATTTAGATTGGGCATTTTTAGGTATTATTCGATTATTAATAGTCTGATTTTTGTGTTTATATTTGTGTATTTGTTTATTTAACAGTCATTGTGCATTACTTATTTTTATGAGTTTTTACTCTCTTATAAGGGTATTGTATATTATCAACTACGCCGGCTTTAAGATTGACTCTATCGTTTATGTACGGGCATTAAAATTTCTGTTTTAACTTGATAGTGGAATGATGTAGTGAATGCAAAACATACCACTACAGCTGTCAGTAAGGATCAGCTGTAGGAAATGTAATTTTGTTTACGATAAAATCACTGGAGCAGTTTCCTGTTCGCAGTTTATCGCGTAGAGTCAGTTTACAGCCTTAGCATTATACTTTGCAGTGTATCACGGACAGTTTTCGCATTTGTCATGCAACATTAAGTTTTATAACTTGTCCTTGTTTACGTTCGCTCGACTTGACATTTCTCGTGCCCAGTTGTAATTTCAGTCTTTATGTCCAAACTAAGGGTATAACGTAGAAGTACCAAAGTTTTGTTTCGATTTTTATGCTAATATCATTTGTAACAATCAAATATTGGATAAATACGGTGACAAATTGAATAGATTTAGGAGAGAATTGTATATGCATAAAGATGGACGTTAGGTACATACTATGTAAATTCTTTATCCGCACAGTTTAGTTCTATTTTAAACTTTATTTAATGAAATACGAGAGTGATTATTAATATATATATATATATATATATATATATATATATATATATATATATATATACACATATTTTTAACTTTGCAACACTGTTTTCTTGTATTCACTTATCACTTTCACTATATGTACTTAACAAGAATTTTACTTGGTATTTATGCGAGTTAACTTTCAAGGATCGGTAGTATCTCCATTATCGAGTATCACTGACCGGGGGTTATAGTAGACTCTATTCTAGTGGAATCTACTACAACCCCCGGTCAGTGATGCTCGATAATGGAGATAGTACCAATCATTGAAAGTTAACTCGCATACACACACGCACACACACACACACACACACACACACACACACACACATATATATATATATATATATATATATATATATATATATATATATATGTAAGCCAAAGCTTGAAAAATCGGGACTAAGAGTTTGAGACTGCTGTGTGTGTGTGTGTGTTTGGGTGTATATGTATAAATATATATATATATATATATAATAAAATATGTTTTCTTGTTTAATAATCTAAAACAACATAGATTATTCAAATACAAGAATATTTATGAATAAATAATATTATTTATAATCATATATTGATAATATTTAACATATGTGTTGATGTTGGTACTGTTTACCAACGAAATGCTTTGAATATAAATTAATTCAAATTAAAACACGCACACACACGCGCACGCACGCACGCGCACACACACACACACACACACACACACACACACACACACACACACACACACACATATATATATATATATATATATATATATATATATATAATGTTAAATGTATCAATTGGTAAAAGGCTTTAAAAGAGCAACTGTGGTGTAAGTTAGTATTGTAGTAATTTCGTCTGAAGATGAATGCCTTGCAATCGAAATGTACATCAGGATATATATATATAAATAAGAGTTTACTTATTTATAACTAGATATTATTTGTTTAAAAAATATATTCCTGTTTTTCAAATAGTAATTTGATTAATATCTTCAAAATGGGGTAAGGTTTTTTAATATTGTATTTATTTCGTCAATTTGTTTGTTTGTTTATAAATTATCTTATTTATATAAACACATGCACGCGCATAAGCGCGCACACACAAATGTTTTGATCAAAGACTTACTTACACACGACTATACGTAAATGAATGTTACAAGTTTAATTTGTAGCGACCGTCCCGGAATAAAGTGCAAAGCAATAGGGATAATGTCGGCTAGATTCCCTGGAGGCCACGACTAACTAAATGTCCGGGTTGTGATTGGCCGTAAATCCTAGGGACTCTCTGTATCCTTATAGAATGAATGCCACTCCAATTGGCTCTCTTGAACAATATCAAACTTCTGTTTCGAAATAAATATTGTCGGTTCGAGTGTAGCTAAAACAAAACTAATTATTTTACATGGCGGTACCAATCATCCTAAAAGCCGCAGCAATATCAATATCCGCCCCTCCCCAAAATCCTAAAGGTTACGCTGCCCTCTAAAACACCGCGGACGTAATCTAGTTATGTTTGCTAGTTATGTTAGATTATGAACTTGGAATATAAAATACTAAAACAATCGAGATTCTAGTTTACATCTAGTATTTATATTAGACAGCGTATTTTTCATTTCCAGCTTCCTAGTTGTATGAAATTATTTACTAAAAGAAATATTATAATAAAAAAATTTTCAATGTAAAACAATCACCTTTAAAATGGTTATTAGTGACAAACGTATTTAAAATTTATACTTGAAAAAATGCTGAGTCCGCAACCTTTGCATAATTCCCCCCCCCCGCTTTAGAACCCCTCTACTTAAAAAAACCAAGCCAGTAAAGTAGAAGATGGCTATGATAATGCGAATGTGAGCTTTCATTACGTTATGCCGTTTGTAACTCATTTCCCTTAAATAATTTTCATTCAGTTATTTTACGAAGAAAAGACTGAAAACTTTGTATTTATAGTTATAGTAGGGAATAAGGTTTTACTAACATTAACAATTTGTTTAATCTTTGTTACACTTCAAGTGAACATTATTTTCATAAAAATATTAGTTTAGACAAATTTTAGGTTTGAGAAAATTTCTTGAAAACTATTTCAATTTAAGTTGAATTTACAGTTCGTAGCGTTTGAGTAGAGCTTGTTTGTTAAGTACACAC
>JBAIZL010000001.1:365232545-365280045 GCA_036971475.1 Prosapia bicincta
ATTAATTTATATTTAAAGCTTTTCGTTGATAAACAGTACCAACATCATCAGGAATGAATAATACAATTCTTTATTGTATTATTCATTCCTGATGATGTATGTGCTGTTTATCATCGAAAAGCTTCGAATATAAATTAATTATTGTAATTGAATAACCTGGGTTGTTTTTTATTATTAAACAAGAATATATATATATATATATATATATATATATATATATATATATATATATATATATATATATATATATGATGAGTAGTTACTATCTGGAGTACATCCGTTCATTCTGCAGTCCATAAATTCGCAGTTCCGACGTTTCGCTAGAATCTCATCCAGCATTGACGAGGTGAACCCAACAACAATAGAAGAGCGAGTGAAGAGCGCAGATAACTCGGCTTCTAAATATAGTGGAAAGAAGCCACGCCCATTGACGTCAATACACACATTGACGCCAATCCACACACACCTCATCCAAAAAATTACTCACATTCAAGCCTCGTCAATGCTGGATGAGATTCTAGCGAAACGTCGGAACTGCGAATTTATGGACTACAGAATGAACGGATGTACTCCAGATAGTAACTACTCATCATATTTTTCCAATCGTGAAGGAATACGTATCAGCAAATATATATATATATATATATTTATATATATATATATATATATATATATATATATATATATATATATATATTAAAACAACATAGGTTATTCAAATACAAGAATATTTATTGATTTACATCTAAAGCTTTTCGTCGGTAAACAGTACCAACATCATCAGGAATGAAAATTACAATCATATAAATATTATATATATATATATATATATATATATATATATATATATATCAAATATGCAATATTTAAAATATGTGGAACATTTTGGAAAAAACAAATGTAATTTTGTTTGTTTGATTCAAGTATAACCATAATTTTATGTTACTACCTTCAAATATAAGATCGTGAAAATAAATATTTACCAAACAAATAATAATTCAAACACCCTCCACTGACAAATATCTGTTATACGTTGCTAATGAAGTATTAGCAGTTTAGCAATATTGAAATTATTCACGACCAAACTCAATTCAAACTGTTGGGACGTATTTAAAATAATCAGCGTGGTTTAAACGGGCTGTGCATAGTGTCTAAAATAAGGCAGACCAAAGTTGCGACCATTCAGAAGTTTGTTAATGCCGTTAGATAAACCTCGGAACCATTCCGTAGCAATAATTTGCAGATTAAGTTTCAAAGTGCCCGGTTTCATCAAGTCTCCGTGTTGCACTGAATTATTTACTCAAGCGCTACGTTCCGAGAGACTTGCTCTTTATTAGTTTAACTTGATGTTTCATTTGCAATCATTGAATCTTTATGAATGTTGAAATTGTTTTACAGGAGATTTGAATGCTCAAAAACGGTCGTTCCATATTTTTACATAAAGTTATTTGTTTAAATAAAGAGCTCTACGAAAGTCCAACTGTGTTATTATTTTACTTTCCGTAAAGCTGTAAATATTATTTATTTTATGGATCTAATCAGATTTAATATTTTACATTTGTCAAACTTTTTACGAAAGTAGTTTTGGTCGAGTATTTTTTTTTATATATTCGTATTAATTTAAATATAAAAGTATTTTAATAATAAACTTATATTACCTAGAATCATGTTAAAAAGGTAGCAGATATGTAAGAACTTTAAAAATTTCTAAATATGTTTTTCGCAGATTAGTTTAAAACCTATTTTTACATATATTCTGTAACCTTTTGGTTTATGGTTCCAATTTTAAACGAAAATTCCATCTCTTACATATGCCTACACAGCGCCTTGTTTTATCTACTTGAATCTGCAGTGTGTGTATGTACATATTATATATATACAGTAGGGTAGTGATACTTGGAGGTAAATTGCATTGAGACCCCTAGAATTACCGACAACTTGGATTATACAGAAAAAATAGCAGTTTTAAAGAACCCTAATACTATAAATAAAAATGAACCTAATAGGTTTATAGACCTTCATATGAATAATTCATGGAAGCCCAACTCATTTCCATTGCATACTGTATGCCTATTAACATTTCTTGGAACCTAGAGTCATCATTTTGTTTTAAGTAGATAAAATTGGATCAAATTGAAATAGGCTTGAATTTAACTGAAACTCGAAATATCGGGACTCGTAATTTCGAGGCTCTACCGTATATATATATATATATATATATATATATATATATATATATATATATATATATATATATATATATAAAGAGCTAAGTCAAAATAATACACAAGAATACATATTGCGAATTTATATATATATATATATATATATATATATATATATATATATATATATATATATATGGTGAAATAAAATAATTTTTATAAACAAGAATATACGAGTATTACTTCAATTTATTGTTGATTGAAGCTTTTCGCTAATTTACATTATTAGCATATCAAGGATTTGATGCACTATTTGATGAATAAAGCAATTAACTGTCAATAACTAAAGGACTAGATCAGGTATATAAAATATTAATTAAAATAAATAATATAATAATGATATACATCATCATGATATATGAGTAAATGAATAAAATCTACAATTTACACAACTTATTATTCAACTCAATACTTAGCAAGACTCAATGTTGATATAGTGCATCAGTCTTACTCTAGTCACATAACTAGACAGTGATTTATAAATTTTGAAAATGCTAATAATGTAAATTAGCGAAAAGCTTCAATCAACAATAAAATGAAGTAATACTCGTATATTCTTGTTTATGAAAATTATTTTATTTCAGCATACATAATCAACAAGAAAAAATATTTCATCTAAGGATTACAATATATATATATATATATATATATATATATATATATATATATATATATATATATATATATATTCTTTAGAATGAAGGGATGCACTCCAGATAATAACTATTCATCGTATTTGTCCATCCATGAAGGAATACGTATCAGCATGTATATACACTATATATAAATATCGCAATATGTATTCTTGTGTATTAATAAAGAACTAAGTCAAAATACAAATACAAGAATTATAATTGAATTTACAATTCAAATATAATTCTTGTATTTGTATTATATATATATATATATATATATATATATATATATATATATATATATATATATATATATATATATAGATGCTCGGCCATATTTATCATTAAGAATATCGTATATGCTAATTATAGAAACTTGTACATTTGTAAATCTTGAGATTTTGCAGTAAAACCAGTGGATTACCCATTCCTAACTGTAAAAATTAGAACTCGTCTGTGATCGTTGATCGAAATAATCCATAAATCTTTCAACATCACATAATCGATAAATCTTAGGTTGTAACTCAGAGACACGTTTAAAACCAACTCGTTGCTAGCAAGAAAAATAATTTAAAGATACTCTTTGTTTTATTGCCAAAACCAACATTTGCTAACCGTCATTGGTCAAACCTAGCATATGCCAAATTCTACTGTTAAAAGCCGTAAAACGTATCTTCTATTTGTAAAATGCGTACATTTATAAATTTATGCTGGTAAATTTTAAGATTTGACCAAAATAAGGGCTTTTACAAATAAAATATATATATATTGATTTACTAACAGTGAATAATTATATCTATGTGTTGTAATTTACATTACAGATCTGTCGTTTAAAATATCTACATAAATAAATAAAAATTATTCATCACTTAATATAAATATTTTCTTTTTTAGGTAAGTTCCTTATCCGATTAAAACTGCGGAGTGTTGGAAAGTTCAAGGTAATCAACAAAACTGTTTTTATTAGTAAATTGTAAAATATAAATAATTAATCGAATCTCTACTAGAATATTCATTACGTAGTGTATATCTGGACGCTTAGTTTGTGATGTCTCCACGTTCCTGTCACTGTGTGCACTTAGGTGCAGACTAGACTTAGTTTAGTTTGGACTAGATTTAGGTTAATTTTGACTAGGCTTAAATTAGTTTGGACTAGACTTAGTTAGACTAAGCTAGACGTAAGTTAGGTTAAGCAAGGCTTAGGTTAGGTTAGACTATGGTTAGGTTAGGCTATTGTAGACTTATGTTAGTTGTGATTAGACTTAACTTAGATTAGGGTAGGCTTAGGTTAGGTTACACTATGGTTAGGTTAGGTTACGCTAGACATAGAATAGGCTGGCCATGGTATGGTTGGGTAAGGCTGTACTTGGATTAGGCTAAGCTAGACTTAGGTTAGGCAAAGCTAGGCTCAGGTTACGTTACGCTAGACATAGATCAGACTGGCTTTGGTATGGTTGGGTAAGGCTGTACTTGGATTAGGCTAAGCTAGACTTAGGGTAGGCAAGGCTAAACTCAAGTTAGGTTACGGTATACATAGATTAGGCTGGCTATGGTATGGTTGGGTAAGGCTGTACTTGGATTAGGCTAAGCTAGACTTAGGTTAGGCAAAGCTAGGCTCAGGTTACGTTACGCTAGACATAGATCAGACTGGCTTTGGTATGAGTGGGTAAGGCTGTACTTGGATTAGGCTAAGCTAGACTTAGGGTAGGCAAGGCTAAACTCAGGTTAGGTTACGGTATACATAGATTAGGCTGGCTATGGTATGGTTGGGTAAGGCTGTACTTGGATTAGGCTAAGCTAGACTTAGGTTAGGCAAAGCTAGGCTCAGGTTAGGTTACGCTAGATATAGATTACGCTGGCTATGGTTTAGTTGGGTAAGACTGTGCTTGGAATAGGCTGAGCTAGACTTAGGTTAGGTTAGGTTTTGCAATAAGAAAGGTTAGGTTAGGTTTTGCAATAAAGGCCATGTCACCACAATAACAGAATAACGTAAGACAGTTCCGATTGGTGCTATCCACAGTATTTTCACGTCAGTTATAATTAATAACTAGTTATTTAGATATTGCGAAGTTCTGCACAGAGTTTTTAAAAATATAAGCATGTATATTGTAATAAAATCACGAACTATATTATGAAATAAACACCCGATAGTACGTCAATTAAAATAACTTCAGCTAAGAAAAATTAAACACGCTCGTCATTATTTGTTTGCATGGCGGCCCTAAGTAACCCCGTCGAGGATGTTTGGTATAGTTTTATATATTTATGAATACATCGTGATACATTCTGCATCGACTGCACCCTTGACTACGAAGCTATGACTTACGTTTGATATGAGCTTGTAATACGGTTTTTACGAGGAAACAAACATCTTATTATAAAGTAAATAACCTTAAAATCCTAAGATTCTTTGAACATTATAACGTGATTTCGATAGACTCAGAGCTTCTCGTCAGTCCCATCTGGTAGAAACGTATTTCAAGTAACCTAATACCTGTGCATTGGTATAAACGTTTCAAGTAAACGGAATTTATTTCCAATCGTCACATGGCGCCCTGCTACCGCTGATGTAATATGAAAGGACCGCCCTCTTTTCTGTCAGTAATAATATCTTTAACCAAGTATATGTACGCCCACGGTGTGACACTATTTTATTTTAAAAATTTTAAAGTTTTAAAATTAAATTATTTTATCACACGGACAACACAATAATAATAATAATAATAAAATCTACTGGTTTTTGTTTACGTTTCTTGTGCGTTTCGGAACAAACATCCCATCTTCAGGTATAAAGAACTAAGAAAACTACCGTGTTGTGCATTATAGACCGACGGTGTTACTTTATAAATTACATTTAGCCTATATTGAGGACACTTTTTTAGATACATAAAGAGTATGTTTGTCGTATATAACTTTTGGAGAAATATATTTTATCTCTTCGCGTGTAAAGGGTCATTATTTTTTTGTAGTACTTTATTAACGGAATTTTTGTTATAAAAAATGTCCCGCTTTTGTGTTATGGAAGTGCATTGTTTGGGTAATAATTGTGGTTCGTGCTAATACCCTCTTCGGCTAACCAACAGAAACAAAAGCATTGTTTTGCCAGCAGTCGGGTGCGCTTTAATTGCTGCAGGACATCGCGAAGGATCAGTTCATGATCTTCGTTAAAGTTTCCGGAGCAATAGGAAACAACCCTGCTTAACCTATTCCAATATTACACAAGCTTTCGTAATGTATAGATACGGGTTTAGTCTGTTTATTGTTACATCTTACATTTTTCTACTATTTACAGTTAGGGAATATTTTTCAAGTTCTATTTCAATTAAATAAAATACTTCATTATATGGTCAACAATTAAGAAATTATTTCTAACTGTACTGACTGTCATGTTTTGACAGATCCGACGCTGTAAAAGTCATTACTAAAACTTACCTTGTAAAAATATTTATTTCTACTTGTTGATAAATATCTCAAGTTAGTTGAGAAAAGTTCTGAACTTTTCTGATGACTTTGTAGGTTTTCAATTAAAATAGAAAAGTTTTCTTGTAGGTTTTTTAATTAGTTTCTAACATAGAAATTATTGTTAAAATCTTAGTTTCGGTGCTTAAATTTATTTGAAGTTATTTTAAAATTTAAGTCAGAATTTTTTTAACTTTGCATTTTGTAAAGATTTTCTAAGTTTGAATAAAAGATATTTGAATTTCTATATGTAATTTTGGGGAATCAATAATAGAAGCATTTGTATTTTAAGCGATTGGGCTTTTACTTGTTCATTGAAAGTATACAAGCCTTCGTCCTCCAATGGGTTTCTCGTAATCACGATAAGTATCATACGTAGGCCTATCTTGTAATATTTCCAATAAAAAACATACTCATATTTTCCCAAGAGCCAATCAGAGAGGAGTATAAGTTAAATATTGAACAGCTTGGGGCGTAGGTATTGGACGATAAGAGATTTGACGCGGTATAAAATTTAACTCAATCGTATTTCAAGTTCAACTGTAGAGGGAGCGAAATATATTCGATTTAAATTTCGGTCATATAAAAGTTATACGTCAGCTTTCGTGAGATAAGCGCAGACTGACTTTAAATTTATACCTTCTGAAGATAGAGTTTCGTGAAGCCTGTATTTCCGTATTTTTATTAACCCTCAAACTCTTCAAAATCTGTATGCCTCATTCGAAAACATTATTACTGCATTTCTATAAAACGTTAAAAAGGCAAAATTATCAAGGCTTTGATAAATTTATTCAATTCGTAACACAATAACAGGTACTTTTTAAACCTTATGGGGCCTTTTCTTCTCTTCATTAATCCTTCCCTAGCCGTTGTCTATGGCTCCCTTATTCTCCTCCATCTTTGAAAGCTCGCGCTTTACAGGCATTTCTTTCTACCCTCTAGTTAAATGTGTTAAAAACTCAATTTTTAAAAGTGAATGTATTTTTGGTTCTACTAAAATTCCAGCAAATATACACTGAGCTACAAGATAACGTTAATGGTCTATTAACTAATTTATTAATTGTTATACTCTACTGTGGATTTGTCGTGTTACTTTCTTATATATGTAAACAGTAGTGTTTCGGAACGTAGATTTAGATATGGTTTTTCCAGTAGGCTAGTCATTAGAATTTATTCTTAAATAAACAAATTATTTTCATTTATTTAATATTAATAACTTAAATCACTTTATAATGTTATATAAATATTGTTGTGTGTAAAAAATTTATTTTATTAAACTATTTTTATTGCTCTGGAGTTTACGTAAGGACAGAATGTTTTTAAAGTTCCTTCTAATTATGACAAAAAATAATTATAGGGCCTACTTATAAAACAGGTTTATAGACAAACAGAGAATTTTACGGAAAATTAAAAAATAATTAATAATTAGCTTTAATTACATCATTCGCTTTACACTACAGAATAATATTATTCAAAATATAGATCGATTATTCAAAATTATTATCCAAATATAGAAAAAATCATTGTGTATGTGTTTTTTTTTGTGGCGGTAGTAGACCGTCTCCTCTGTCGTCGTTCCAGCAAGCCTACACAACTGACAGACTTTATATCAATCCAGTATTAATTTAACTTCCTTAGATAGAAAAGGTTTCAACAAATTACAGCAATTCTGTTGTAACAAATGAAATGGGACGTTTCGAGTTTACGAAACTCATCTTCATATCTGCTTTAGCGTTACCAAGAAATATATTTCTTACATTCCGTTTATATGAAAACAAAACAGCCCTGTTACAGTTTGTAGAAACGGTTTAATATGTGCGCGTAGTGTTTCTTATCTTTGTTTCTCTCGATTACCTTATATCTATGTTAACTTAGGGATACTCTTGGGTTCTGTGTAAAGGAAAGCGCTGTGTTGTTGCAATCAAGGTTTTGCGTTAATAAGTCTTGAAAATATGGGAAGGCAGTTGAAAGAAACTAAACCGTGAGTAAATCGAAGATTTTGCGTATCTTTCAGTAGTTAGATTGTACTCAATAAAATAGAAACAAATTTTAAAATAGAAAGTAAAATAATTTGGCGTTGCAATTAAATTGAGTTTTCTAAATTTGTTGAAATAATAATGACCGAATATTTAAATGGTTGTGAATGTTTTACTGAGGAATGTAATTAAGTAGGCTTGGTTTAGTAATTAATAGTACACACGTTAGTTGTAACTGTGTAATGTACAACACTTGATTTGTTTATGTTTGTTTTGGTTTAGTATGTGCAAGTCAGAGAATTAGTATTTTTACTGAACAGGTATAAGTTTTGTCTATGCCAGTTTTATAGGTGTTTCTGCAGAAGATAATTTCACAGATTCGTAATTGCGTACCGTTACTAGGCATGGGCTACTGCAGCCTGAACTGTACGCTCGACAGTAGTCTACTGAAAACAAACCATATTGCCTTCACTCTTTGTTACAAAAACAACTTAATTACGTCACAGCCCAGGGATATCCACTATATCCGGTGCATCCGACCGTGAAGGCGAAAATATAATGCTTTAGTTCAAAGGGTATATGGGGAAGCTTTTATGGACACAGTGCGAGATGAGCGTCATTTGGTTTCGGTGGAGGCTTTAACGGTGCGTTAGCAATGTATAGGGGCCCTCACTGCAACATTGTACTCAGTGTTGTAGTACTATTCGGGGATCAAATTTTGCTAAAAACTGTTTTCTTGAAGTAATTTACAGTATATTTTAATAAAATCCGTAAATTTATCTGAAGGAAATTTCATCAAATAATTACTCATTTATCTGTGTGTGTGGGGGGAGAGGGGGTGTTTTCATCAATCCGAAGTAAAGGCAAATAAGGCGTCATTGATATAATGGTACACACACACACGCGCGCGCGCGTGCTCGCGTGTATATATATATATATATATATATTAATAAAATAAAAGAGAGATATCGAAATTATTCTTATAATGAAGGATTAAATCAAGAGCGTTTAATTGTTGTACCATTGAGATTTTAAAATGCTTGTAAAACCTCGGTAACGAGAGCGGATTATCTGAAGGAAAACAATAAAAATTATTCTGAAAAATAATCTTCTGCAATAATCTTTAAATAACCCCTGTTGTTTTCCTACTTGAGCACGTGTATTATTTGTGTTGAATCAATATTTTTACCCAGAATTGTATAAGCATATTTTCCATGTAAACTGTTCTGTTTAATTCTGCGTATCTGTGTGCGCGGGCATGAATATTTTGCTCTATATTTTTGTTACTTTACAATTTCTCTTACTCTATACTTTTGTTTCCAAAATTATAATTAAGCTAATATTTCTGTTGAGTTTGGTTTCAAATGAAAATCGTACCAAAAGGCAAACTGAAGCGTAAACTAACGCATTAATTAATAAGCGTTGGGTTTAATCCTAAAAGGGGAAGAACATAGTCTAATATACGCCCGTGATAAGCTATACATAGAAAGTGTTCTGGCGGCTTGTTAGGTCTAGCGAGCGTGTCCTGAGTTACATCCTACGCCAGAGCATTACCATGCTTGTATGACATATCCTTTCTCTGCTACGCCGTGCCTCCCGGCGTTAAGTATAGGCAAACATACTTAGGTAAATCTAAGCGGAAAGTAACTATATAGAAAAATAGTAATTACTAATTCATTATGTAGACTACATGTTGCGAATATATATTAAGGATACATAATAAACTAGGTATTTGCACAACTAAACGCAATGCGAACAGATTTTACACAATATACACTAAACACATATTTTTCAATTTTATTGCACGTTAGTAAAATTTAAGTGTATTTGCAGTTAGCTTCTAAAAGATAATTAAATTTAAGTATTACCTGAAACACTTAGAAGTTATCGAAGATAGTTTAATTCTATACAACTCTATATTATATTAGTAGGTATGTAATGTCCGTTTGTATTTGTATGATATATATTTTAAGATATATAAATTTTATTTATGTGGATGTTAACCTTTTGCTTATCAGTATTCACTGTAAAGAAATATAGTTATTACATAAAAATTTGGTATAAATGACCAAACCTTTATATATACACTGCAGACACAAACGCACAATACGGCGCTGTGAAGGCAAACTTTACACCATTAGTAACAGTAAAATTGTTGAACTGGTAACAAGAGTAATCGAAAGAAAATAATGTAAATGTTGTTATTTTAAGAGAAACTGTTAAAAATACTTTTCTCGCTTTCAGCAAGCATTTAAATTTAAATTTTAGTCTACAAGACGTCCCATTTAATATGTCTGTCACAATAATTTATTGAATAAATGGTTTCTTGAATAAAACTATCTCTAAATAAAACATAACTATCAAAGTATAAATAAGACTCTACTACTCTACTAAATAAGAACCACTACTAACCCAGTAAAATAATCAACGTCGAGGCTAAAATTCTATACACGTAAAGGTAGTCTATTATAATAAAAGTAATTAATATACAAAAATATTAACGCCTTTCTTTCATAGACATCTTCAGCATTGTTGGTTCAACCTGATTCCGGAATTGCAAGTTGCTTTCGCAAGCGATATTTTCCCTTCATTATATTAAATAAACAGTTTGTTGGAGCTAAGTATACTGTTTACTATCACAATATTGATACAGTATATTATTCATTCAGTTTAGATAAAAACAATTACAACCATCCGCGGTTTCTATAATTCATTAGAATTTGTAATGAACCGTTTTATATTTGTATTACATTTCGAACATCGCGTTATAATACAGTATTTAAGGAGAGCATCCTGTTTAAAAACGCGGCTTTTAGTTTTACAGAAATTCTCAAAATAATATTAAAAAAATTAACAATTTATTCATTGACTCATAGCATTAAAGTTTAAAACACAAACCCAATTAGAATTTAACAGTAGAATAGATGTAAGGGATGTCAGAAATTGCATAAAAAAGTACGAAATGGTGCAAAATAAGCGCGCCTTCTGTAATACAGAGTATATATTTTGCTAGTTAATCCGTACCAAGACTTTATCTAAGTAGAATAGATTTGGTGGAAAAAATAAATATTGAGTTTTCTAATGCATGTTAACCGATTGGCAAATAAAGTCAACCAAGTTGGTTAAACTACATCACACGGAATGGAAACCCTCTTTCGTTTTATGCTTTTACTGGTTAGCGTGCATTATTACCCTGTGTAGAAGATAAATTCAAATTGTAACTTGATATTTTCTAGATTAATTACAATGTAACTATTGTAAGCCAATATAGCTGTTAATTTGATCAATGGTCACGTAAGTCGTATTATAAGATGACGCTTGTATTTTCCAAAACCTAATTTTCATAGCGTTGCATAAGCTTTTGTTATTGTCCTCATGTTTGCTACTTCATACAAGAACGGGAAAATAGATATTTCTTTAGCAATATCGGTGGGACACTATCACTATAAATTGTGTATTTTATATATTTTATAAATAGAAATTTATTATAATTTGATGCAAGTAGCTTTATTTTCGCATTAGTTTACAAAAACTAATTTATATTATTACACTGTGAACTGATGTTATTGGACGGACACACCCGCAGGCACGCACATCCGCGAGAATACAATCGGTAACATATCACGACAGGATAGATGTTGCAATATTTTTAATTTGATTTTCAGAGTCAATAAATCTTTCCCAGCAAGGGGTATTTACCGACATGTCTGGCCGTCCAAGGCTGAGCCAACTGTAAACGCGCAAATATTTTCCATTACAAGAACACTTTAAATATTTAACCAGGGGATATTCGGAAATGTCTATTTAAGGGAAGTAAATTTCGTTACACACAACCCTTTTCTATTTAACTAAAGTAGGTAAACCTCTACTGTGTATTTATTTCCATGTTACATTATTTGTATAACATTAGAAGGAATTGCAAAAACTGTAATTGAAAAACATTTTGGCAAGAAGTTATATTTTATTGTTATCTATAAGAATTACACATTTACAAAATTACAACAGTGATTTCAAGACGTATTTCAAAGTAAGGGCTTTATTTTTTGTTACAAAACTTGGAGCGAGTAATTTATTTTATAATAATTTCAGGTACACTCGCATTTTCTTGTCATAGAACCCTTGGTTTTTATGACATTAACTATTAGGCGAGGATATAATACACAAAAATAGGCAAAACCTACGATAATTGGTTCAGTAAGTCGGATCGAAATGCGGTTTTTTGCATTCGATTCAGGAAGCCAACAAGAAAGTTTGTGAACAGAGTCACTTTATAGGAAATCAAAATTGCATCGGTGCATAAGAAAAATGCATTTTTTAAAAGTGCATTCGCTGGCCTGATTAAAAAAATGTATAACTCGGTGAATAATCACAGAAATGGGCCGAATTTTAGTACTCGGGGGTTTTTGGGGTCGCTGAACACGAATATGATATCCGTAATGGCCCCCGGAGTACCTGGTGCCCAGGGCGGATGACATCAACCTCATCTCCTGGAATTTTCCGTAAGTACAATACAAAATTGACCGAAACTCGTTAGTCGGGGGTTTTCGGGGTCGCTGAACACGAATATAATATCGGCGATGATCCTCGGGTACCTGGAGCCCAGGGCGGGTAATACCTACGACATCTGGAATTTTCCATAAATTCGGCTCGAAATTGATCGAAGCTCCTTCGATTAATATGTGACGTATATAGTAAAGGAAAACAACCTTGAAATTTTCAATAAACATTTTTTATTTAATTGTATTTACATAACTTAATCATTCTCTTCGTTGTCATTTTCTATTATATTATATTTAATCAAATAAATAAATAAGATTGTTAGAAGGAGATTGAAACTCGTTACTCCAGGATTTTTGGGGTAACTGAATCCTGAGTCCTAGGTTCTTCAATGATTATCGCCGATATTATATTCGTGTGCAGCGACCCCTAAATCCCCCGAGTAACGGGTTTCGATCAATTTTGTATTGTACTTATGGAAATATAGATATTACCCATCCTGGACCCTAGGTTCTCCAGAGGATCATTGCCGATATTATATTCGTGTTCAGCTACCCCAAAAACCCCCGAGTAACGAGTTTCGATCAATTTTGTATTCTACTTACGGAAAATTCCAGGAGATGAGGTTGATGTCATCCGCCCTGGGCACCAGGTACTCCGGGGGCCATTACGGATATCATATTCGTGTTCAGCGTCGCCAAAAACCCCGAGTTTTAAAATTCGGCTCATTTCTGTGATTATTCACCGAGTTATACACTTTTTTTAATCGAGCCAGCGAATGCACTTTTAAAAAATGCATTTTTGTTATACATCGATGCAATTTTGATTTCTTATAAAGTGACTATGTTCACAAACTTTTGTGTTGGCTTCCTGAATCGAATGCAAAAAACCGCATTTCGATCCGACTTACTGCACCAATTATCGTAGGTTTAGTGCTTTATTTCCTCGCCTAAATATGCCGGTTTTGGTAGTAGAAATTAACTGAAAGTAAATTAAATTCTGTGTACCTAAACATCCCAGCTTGAATAGTTATTAATATATCTTTCCTAAATTTAATTTTATTTACCCTTTTTCCTACGGTAAGCTATATTGGTTGGCAGAGTTAACAAAAAGCCCGTGAATTTGGGGGAAAAAGTCCTGACACAAACACGGGTGCTAATTAAACAAAAGGCAGAGCGTGGCGCAGCGTAGCGGCCGGTCACTGCATTACTAAATGCACTGCAGTCGGAGCTTCGTCTCGAAAATTGACCCCTGTTTTGTTGTAGTGTAATCATATTCTTGGGTTATTGTTGAAAACATACCCACCCTAATTGTTCAGAGAAAACAAAATTTCTATTCAAATTACAATTTCCTAATTTGTAATATCGGAATGAAAAATCAGCCTCTATTAAGCAAATTAACTTGCAGCAACCGCTTGTAAAAGCGTGTAATTACTTTATTTATGTACAGTCGGCCTTGGCTATTACCTCTACCAATATAACGTCTCCTCGACTGTAACGTCATATTGGGAGTCTCTTCATAGTGCAATGCAATTCCCTTATGGGAAACTCTGTTTTTGCATCAGGAAAATTACCTTAACCTCGGTTGTACCGTCAAAATGTTGGCAAAAATTGGCAAGTTTAATGAAAATGGAAATAGAAAGTGGAAATGTCTATTACAGTATTTTTATTGTTCTCGCTCCAAAAATCTAGTATAATATGCAATGCTGCCTAATATGTAACAGGCCTACTGTAGATGTCATTCGGGGACCATAGCAGAAGTTTAGTTACTCAGTTCGCTATCATATCACGTAAGGACAAAATTCTTCTGTCAATTTGTTCGCACTGTAACTTTTAAGCAACATACAGTCGTAGTAATCGAGTTTTTATTTTAAGAATAAACTTCTATCAATTGAAGAAAACGTATCTGTGTTAGTGGGGAAAGGAAGGTTAACGTGTGTAGAAAATTTGTGTTAGTTAATTCGACAGTGGGTACAATTTAAAAAAATAAGAGCTACATGTTAATAAAAGTGGACAAAATGTAAAAAATTTCGTAAATCTGAAAAAACTTCACGTGTAGGCCTTCTATTCTGTCAAAAAATATCCTGGATGACTTTTTCCATCTGAAGACGAGTTGCAAAATGGGACATGGAACTTTCAGAAAAAGAAACATTCTCTTATTGGTTGACGACTGTCCCGCCTACCCAAGGTTAAATTTAAATCATAATAATCTGCCCTTCCTGCCCGACAACAGGGCGAGTATTCTTCAACCCATGGATCAAGGAGCTATTAGAAGTTTAAAAAGCTACCGCCACAAACAATTGTTAGACGATTTTATTCCAAATGGAATCAAAGAGGCGTGGAAAAGCGTTTTAGGAAGGCAAACTTGACTAATAATAACGAGTTCAATGACGGCAATGGAGACAACATAGCTCTCTCACTGTGGGTACCAACAATTCTCTACGGCAGATGGTGTTAAATACAATGCAGAAGAAGATGGCCCGAAGATGATAGTGAAGAGGAATTAGTGGAACCGGAAAAAGAATCTAGCACTGTGTGTCCGGTGCAGAAAGCTATGTCAGCAGTGACAACTTTATCACGTTTTTACCGCTACTGAGAGACATCTGCCGACTTTTTGATGGAGTAGATAATTTTCACATAGTAACAAGAAAAATTTATTTTGGGGAACGGAAAGTGCAGAAGAAAGTTACAGGCCTATTTTAATAGTAGGCTAAACGCAAGTAAAATCTTTAAAAAATAATTGCAAAACAATAATATTACTATAGAGTTAGTGTGAACGTAAGGTTTTTAATTTACGCCTGTTTTTGCGTTCTTTGTACGTATTTTGAAACGTTTCAATAGGCTATTTTTTTAAACCTTGCAATCATTTTTCAGTTATAAATGGATTATGAGCTATTTATAGCCTTGCCTCCCCATAAGACTGGGATGTAACGTCATAATTTATACGGCCAGTTCGACGACGCTTAAACCTAATTCGACTGCATATTATATATATTGATATATTGATATGTTACGTTGTCCATTATTTTTCCGTTGCACTGACCTTATGAAGTTAATATATTACTATTGTAAATACGTTTTTCCACCACTAAGTGCAATAATTTTACCTTGTGTGATAAGGCACCTTTCGGTCATTTAACCATTGTCGAATCACTATGATATATATATATATATATATATATATATATATATATATATATATATATATATAGGCCTATATATATATATATATATATATATATATATATATATATATATATATATATATATATAGAGAGAGAGAGAGAGAGAGAGAGAGAGAGAGAGAGAGTGTAAAAGTCAGACATTAATGAGACATTTACGCGCAACCTAATCTTGACTGTCTTCAGACCACCTGTCCATGTCCCCCGAGCTGTAAACGTCATTAGGTTTATCTCTATAGTGTGCTTTAGGACCTTTACACACAAACTAATCTTAGCTATCTTCAGACCACCTGTTCATGTCTCCCGAGCTGTAAACGTCATTAGGTTTATCTCTATAGTGTGCTTTAGGACCTTTACGCACAACCTAATCTTAGCTATCTTCAGACCACCTGTTTATTTCTCCTGAGCTGGTTTATCTTTATGATGTACTTATTGTTGGGGGTTTATAAGGATAAAAAGAGGAATTGCTGCATATTGGTTACAATAAAAACAAACTAATTTTCTCACTAAAAAGTGATGTCGAATATAAAAAACAGTGGTAATATAATAACCCTATCATATCAGCATTGTCATAAACAATAACATTTCCTAGTTTTCACCATACACAAACTCGAACCTTCTTGTTTATAGCACAATTAATATAATCCTGACTTCTAAAGTGCTGTCATCTCCAACCAAAAGCTCTATCAGTCAGATAGTTTCAGGACGAAATCGTTTTAATAGTATTTTAATAACATGTAGCATCATCTAAACAGCCACTATGACTAAAGTTACACCTGCCAACGTTACAAAACGCCTGGCCTGTTTAATAATGCAAACCATTTTATGAAATGGAAGTGCTTTTTTGGAGCTGGCAAACCGCACAGTGTAAACTGTCGAAAACATTTCCTTTCCGAAACATTCTGTACATCCAGTACATTAATAATGATGAAAAATGGCTTTCAGAGGCGGTGTTGCAATTATGTGGAATGTGCGGTCTCCGGCCCGGCGTTTATTTTGAGGTTTAATGTCATAGCGGAAGCGTTTTTTAGAAATTTTTGTGGTTTTGATTCGGTCGTTGTTTTGTGCATGAAAAAAAATTAAAAATTCAGTGTGTTAAATAATTTTAATTACATGCCATACTTTGTGTTTATTATCATCGTTTGTAACAAATAATTATTTTCATTATTTTTGTTGTGTTTTGCCATGTGATAGATTTCCCTGTGGAAAGTATAATTTAAAAGAGTTAATATACGGTTTTAGATAATATTATATAATTATAGTGTAAGAAATAATATGTAATTACTAAGTATTTGTATTATATTGAAATAATAACCTACAACCAACAGATAAGAATCGTTTTGAGTCAGTAATCGATTGTAGAAGTTCTCGTAGACACGAGTCGCCAAGAAAGAGCTTGGAACTTTCTAAACTGTATGTGTATGTGTGTGTGTGTGTGTGTTTGTGTGTGTTTGTGTGTGTTTGTGTATGTGTGTGCGCGCGCGTGTCTGCGTGCGCACGTGTTAGTGTTTTTTTAAAATCCACACTTTTATTTTCACTAAATACCTTGATCACGTTCTAACGCAGTAAACCTAAGCTATTAATCAGGAATTGAACTCGTAAATTGTATCGCCGCGCCGAGTCAGAACACTGGAGCAACACGACGCTAACAACGCGAGAGACTTGGGCAGGTGCAGGAAGGGTTGTCATGCGCAAGGACGCTTCGTGGCGAGAGCGTGGCGCGCGCAAAGCCAGTTGCCGTCACGAGACGTCGCCGTGCGGGCACGTGATTTGTGTGGTCGTGTCAGTGCGACGGGGATAAAACTGTAGTTACGGAGGTGTTTCGAGTGTAATTCTTTGCAAAAACTTTAATAGTTTTATTATAAGAGCATTATACTCTCCTTTATGTTTATACGAAAATTTAATTGTGAAGATCTAAACCGTTATTCTTATTTAAATTACATTTTTTATTTTATATTTATTTCAATTTTATAATTAAGATTAAATAGGAAGGAACTGTAAAACAATTAAACTAAAATTTAATATGACTTGTGCAGAAAGTCCTACTTGTATTCCTATTTATTTAAAAAATTCGTATTTTTTATATTTGAAGTAAAACTATGCAAAAGATGTATGTGTAGAAATTAATCACGTGTATTAAATCATGAAGGTTCAAAACCACATTTATCTCCTCCTTCTTTTAAAGTTTGTATTCTTCCAAAAATCTTTGGCATTGTCGTTTTTAAAAATTTATTCAGAATAATAAATGTGTTTTCAATAAATTTCATAATTTTTAAGAAGCAAACTAACGACTTTTTAAACTTTTTAATTTATTATATTTATGAAAAAAAAATTTCTAAATTATTTTTCATATAATTTACTGAAAATATATATTTTGCAAACGTTATACTTTCTCCGATTGTCCAAGAAGGAGTAAATATATTTTATATTTAATATATAAATTTTACACATAAAAAACTTAAGAAGTATGAAAGATTTTATAAATTTAATAAAAAATATACAATATACATTTGTATTTTTAAACTCAAAAGATATGCTGAGCATAAACGTTCAAAGAATATATAGACTAAATATATTTTTGGGTTTACATTTATGTTAAAACATTTGTTCTACATTTAAAAAAAAAAGTCATTTCGTCTACTAACTAATAGACACAAAAAAGTCACAATATGAGAAAAATATGATTAAATGAAACAAGTTTAAGGATTTTAATTTATATATGTATCGAAATATAGTTTATATAAAATAATTGTATAGTAATAAAACTAAAGTGTATGTTATAATTAAATATATGTATGTGTTTCTAAGAGCAGGTCATCGAGTAATAAAAGAATTAATTGAGAGTTTGGACACTGATACATTGTTAGATATTTTGCATTTGCTTACAAATAAAACATAAACCCTATCATTTAGTGGTTGTATGTAAAGTTCAAGTTGTCTGGTTCGTCATTCAACAAACAATTATCACCACTAAACTTAAAACGTTTCGTAAACAAACAGGTAAATGTTCACGTGTTTGCGCGAGTTAATTTATTTTTCAGAGTATATTGATGTTTGTGTTTCCGTCCATACGTTGACAGTGAAATTATTTTCACAACGCAAATTTTTAGAGCGTAATAAAAAACGAACCATATTTTATAAATAGTTTTGCACTTGTTTATATTAATTAAACTATAAAATGTCTTATTTGGTCGTTTTAATATGTCGTTGTAGTGAAAGAGAAGAGGCAATAATGAAAGTTGGGCGAAACAAAATTATTTTAGTGCCATCGCTAGTGATTTCAAAAAAAGTAACTTTACAACATGTGTATTAGGGAGCCCGTTTAGCCTAATAGATGCGTCATTAAATCATACCTGGCACATTTGTATAAGTTATTATTTAAATGGCGGAACTATATTTAAATACTCTAAATCCTTACTTTTATTATATTTTAGAATAAAACCTTTGTAATTAAAGTCTACCCACTATTTATTTACATAGATTGTTTCTAGAAATATATTCCCCGAAATTGTTTATATTAATTTATTCGGTAATTGTTAACAATGATTGGACAAGGGTAATTTTCCCTTTCTTACATATGTAACTCCAAAATACATTCTATGTAACTAACAAATGGTTTAAATCTTCGAAATGCTTATGTTTTGTTAGAATTTGGAAAAATACGAAGCTAACCCTTTTGCAAACAAAATACTGAAACCAAATGTAACCTTTTGTATTACAAAAATGGAAATACAAATTATACTGAAGAAGGTCATAAACCTTAATGACATATAAAAACGTCCTTTCTCATTGCATTTCATTTATATAGGCCTAAATCTATATAAACTTATAAAAGCGCCTAATTTCCAGTTTTCTTTGCTGTTAAATGGAATACAAAATCCGGAGACTAATCTGAGTTTTGTTGCCGTTCAAACAATGCCGAGTGAACTGGAGTCGTAAACTTTGCTAATTTGCCAAACGTATTTGCATCCCTGAAGAGAGTCATATATTGAACGTAGAAGTGTTCCGGAACTTTGAAATTAGTTGTGTTAAGCGGAAATCGAATCAGTTCACCTGTATTTATAGGGGGAGGTATCAGATTGTGCGACCATTGTCAAAGAGTTTGATGATTTATTAAAAACTGCTTATTACCATCGTTAAAGTCTACAGATTTACAGTGGAAATTTGAATGCCTTATGATACGTAAATTACAGCTGTCATCTAGCCTTAAATGATTTCAGTATGAAACGAATATTTCTCTACGGGTAACATTAATAACTATCATTTAACAATTATATTTGAGCAGTCGGTGTTTATGTCCTACGAACATACGATGCCATAATACAACAACAAACAGAATTCCAAAGGTAAACAATAAAATGGACACGCTTAAACGTTTATTACTTCAAAACATGATAATATTCTATAATTCAAGTACCACAGTCATCTGTCATTTTTAGTTATGCCATTGGCGCGTTTTGGACAACTACCACCAACACTCCGAACTCTCTATCTAATCTCATGGAAAGGAGATGTCTGTAGCACTCAAAATATTATTTAGATATTTTTTTAAAACTGGTATTAAAATTGTAGTTTCATTGCATGTTTTCTAAAATAAAATTAATATTCTATTCGTTAAACAGTTTATTATACGTAATTCTTTGACCTCTTTAAGGCAGAATTCAGTACAATTCCTTTGAAGAAGCATTATGATTTATTCCATATAGTATTGTTTGAAAAACCAATTGTTAACAACTTGCGATTTGTGTTCTGAGATAAAACTGTCGTTCAGGTTCATGAGATGAATAACATTTAAATTGAGTTTGCTTTAAATAATCTGAACTCATAAACTACAATTTGATACTCTTTGAGAATTACGTGTTTTTCTATTGAAGGTATAAATTCCTTACTTAAATGTGTGTAGCAATTCAAAGTCGTGTTAAAATGTAATACTGCAGTGTTATGTTCACAAATTCTCACATGACAAAAAAAATCGGCCAAACAGTTATTTTACATTTAAGTGTGTAGAGTGTAGCTTTATAAATCCAATTCACGATAGAAATGGGAAAACAGTGTTAAGCTGAAACAATGAAGTGGGAACAATGGAGTGAAGTGGGGAAATGTGTAGGTGCGGGACGTTTAGTGAATGTGACGGACAAAGCCCAATAATCCAGCCTGGCTTGTCCGGGCATGGGCTTCAACGACAGGAATCTGAGGCGGTTCAGGAGGTTCAGGTTCTTCGGGAGGGCCAAAGTCTATCTGCTCATTCGCTGGCCGCACTTGGTACGTATGCATCCGCTCTACACAGCCCCTGGCAAGAGTGGAAAATATTTTAGGTCACATATAAGTTACATTGCCATCAGTATTGTATGGATTTACTCAATAAAGGTTAACTCATAATTTAAAAAAACATTCTAGCACATTAAATTAACAAATTTTGTTATATTAAACTAGTGTAAGATTGTAATGTTTTTAGATCACACACACACACACACACACACACACACACACACACACACACACACACACACACACACACACACACACACACACACACACACACACACACACACACACACACACACACACACACACACACACACACACACACACACACACACACACACACACACACACACACACACACACACACACACACACACACACACACACACACACACACACACACACACACACACACACACACACACACACACACACACACACACACACACACACACACACACACACACACACACACACACACACACACACACACACACACACACACACACACACACACACACACACACACACACACACACACACACACACACACACACACACACACACACACACACACACACACACACACACACACACACACACACACACACACACACACACACACACACACACACACACACACACACACACACACACACACACACACACACACACACACACACACACACACACACACACACACACACACACACACACACACACACACACACACACACACACACACACACACACACACACACACACACACACACACACACACACACACACACACACACACACACACACACACACACACACACACACACACACACACACACACACACACACACACACACACACACACACACACACACACACACACACACACACACACACACACACACACACACACACACACACACACACACACACACACACACACACACACACACACACACACACACACACACACACACACACACACACACACACACACACACACACACACACACACACACACACACACACACACACACACACACACACACACACACACACACACACACACACACACACACACACACACACACACACACACACACACACACACACACACACACACACACACACACACACACACACACACACACACACACACACACACACACACACACACACACACACACACACACACACACACACACACACACACACACACACACACACACACACACACACACACACACACACACACACACACACACACACACACACACACACACACACACACACACACACACACACACACACACACACACACACACACACACACACACACACACACACACACACACACACACACACACACACACACACACACACACACACACACACACACACACACACACACACACACACACACACACACACACACACACACACACACACACACACACACACACACACACACACACACACACACACACACACACACACACACACACACACACACACACACACACACACACACACACACACACACACACACACACACACACACACACACACACACACACACACACACACACACACACACACACACACACACACACACACACACACACACACACACACACACACACACACACACACACACACACACACACACACACACACACACACACACACACACACACACACACACACACACACACACACACACACACACTAGCGTGCCGACACATACACGTCTAGAGTTAACGCTAAGTTTTGTTGTTTTAACTAGTCCGTAATGTTAGGCAGGTTAGGTATTATATAGAGTAACTGTTTGTATTATTAATTCAATCCAATAGAAAGCAAACAATCACAATAAATGTATTAACTATATATAGCCTCTGAACATGGTATCTGGTAACTGAAATGTATATTTGGTGATATTTTATAGATAATAAATACATTTTATTGTGGTGTCGTTGAGTGCATTAATAATAAAAAATATTAGTATCCTGAGTTTTGGTATTTTGCTAAATTCTGGAATATAATATGTTTCCCCTTGTAAAACATCCGCTAATAGTGTATTATGTTTATGGGTAAGTTATCGAACGAATACTGGAAACGATAAAAGTTGTTTTATTTGAAACCGCTTCAAACCAGATATTTAAGCCAATATTCGTGCCTTTAACATATTAGATAGTTAGTACTACAGAATTTGTAAAAATATATCTCTAAGGGTTTGCCAAACATTTTTAGCTGCATAATTAGGATCTAGTGGCAGCACAGTGATAATCTGTGTAATATTCTGACAATATCTTTCAAAGCAAAATACAACGAGAACCTGTCATTAATTAATAAACACAATTAACAATGAAAAAACAAAACGAAATAACAAGAAACAAAATAAATTATTACACGAAAAGAAACTATTACAATTAATTACCTTTTTACTATTTACATTATGTACTTTTATTTTATGTAAGTAAACTTATGTATATACAATACAATGTATTTACAAAACCCAAAATGCCTTCTGTTTTGCGGACGCCGTACTACGACAGACTGACTCCCTCAAGGTCAGCGCTAGTATAGACACTAGTAGGGATTTCTGAAACTCTTGACCACGTCAATTACAGGGCTTGATGAAATTTGTTCTAATAATATAACAAATTGGAATCTGGTTATTATTTGAAACAGTCTACTTACCGCTCAAATGTGTCTTGTGTTTGTATTGGTTACAAACGGCTTGCTTGCGGGTGCAGTCCATACCGGCCGCATTAGCGCTAATACGCTCAAGTTTTAATACGTCGTAATGCCGACGGTAGCCCTGTAACATGATATTTTATCGCTGATGACCCTTTTAAGGTGGCCCATTACTACGAGAACATATATATCGACGCCTGTGATGGTGCGTTTATTATACCCTTTCACTATAATGAAATATAACCGCACGCCTAATTATATAACTGATAATATTATAAATAACCCTGAAAAATAGTAATTTTTTTCTACAACGTAACCCATTTTTGCATAAAGAAATTATAAATAAATAATTGGTTAAAATGTTTACAAATGTTATGAATATTCATTAATCTAACTGCTTGTAACGTTTTTCACATCGTTTAACATTATGTTAATGTAATAGTGTTTAATGTTTTCAGCCACCATTTTAAAAGTAGTCTATCGCTCACATGGGATGGTCGTTCCCAGGAGTAGCTTTTTTCCAGTTTGTGTTGTCTATTTGGCTGATCATCACTGTTGTATGAGGGTGTAAGTTGCTGGATAGAGGTTTCCTTGGGGATGGCCACAAACAGCACCCTCGTTCCGTCAAGGGCACAGTGTCCAGAAGTGCATGGTAGACAGACCCTTTTTCCGGCCAGCAATTAGAATAGAGCTTCTATGCACCTTGTACTAAGATCGCATTCTGAGATCTTATGCCTCTTGTACAGCGGTATGAGATTGATTCAGAAAGACCAGCTTCTTTGAATCGGTGCAAGTTGTGCGTGTTTCCGCTGCTTCCTCTTCGCCATTGTAAGGTTAGCTTTCTTAAAGAAACCGGAACTGTTGTACTATTTTGAGCTTCGTCCACGTCGCACATTGCGTATCATAGTTAAGTGTCATTAATATTAAATCTTGCGTTTCTGAAGACCTTCATCAGAATAACATTATATTGCTCTTCTCTACGTAACTAGTCACTTCCTTCTTGGAACTGTTTTAGCGCCGCTAAAGTCATAATAAAATAATAAACAGAAACCTAATAGGAAATTACTAAGCGCAAATAATTGGATCAATGAACTATTTAAACCCTCTAAAACCAATGTTTGCACTGACTTGAAGCGGCTCTGGTGATGAGCTATGCAGTGGTTCCAAGTCCTTGCTAATTGAAGAACAATAGCCCGGTCCAACAATAGGAATGCAGGTAGAAACGGTTCGTCGGATGTTTACCTGTCGCTAATACACACGCCCGCATCTCGCGTGGTCGGGGTAAACTGACTAGCCTATGCTTCATGCCTCAAGAGTTGGAAACAAAATGGCTTTATAGTTATAAAAGTGCAAAATACAAACAACACTTTATTATTGCTGTATTTAATTCACCCTCGCATGTAATTCCTGAACGATTAAGGATAGAATGTCTTTCATATAACGTAAGTAATATCTAAAGAGTCTTTAACGAATCGAACTCCTTACCTTGGCACTATTTTTTCCTTTTCATCACCTTATCTCAATTATTTTTAAGGATTAGGCTAAGGACACGGTCAAAACATCCCTAGGCGGATTACCGTCAACCCTCAAAGGGTCGGGGTGGAATTGGTCAGTCGGGCAATTTTAGTTTTGTTAAGTGATCAGACATTCGTTTTTATTTTAATATAAGATAGAATTAAAAACTAAAACATAATGGAAGAAAATAAATACAATATAATTACTAAAACATAAAGAAATATAAAATTCATTGGAAATACTGTACCTTCTTCTTTTAATTATATTTTAAGTTTACGAATAATCCTACACAATAATAACGTAGTGCTCGCCAGGTCAAGGGAGCATTTCATTACGTGTCCGTTTTTGTTAACCCTATAACGGGAACATGCTGAGCCGTTCCAATGGCCCCTGGCAATGGTGTGGGCAAGAGGTTTTATCATTTCATGCACATATAACAAAAAATATTATAACACGACTATTTATAATGATATAAAATGTAGATGTTTTAGTCGTCTAAAATAGATGTTTGACCACCACCTGATTGTAACTAAACTTCTATTTTTGAATGTATTTAAAGCTAAAGTGGATGGGAGCATTCCATTTTGTAGGTCATGATTGTAGAGGCCCCTCTGCCCATGGCCCCAATTCAACCGTCATTTTAACGACCCTAACAGACCGTGGGCCCAATTGGACATCACCCTACGTTAAATTTACAGAATAATGAATCCCTTCAAGAAAGTTAAAGTGGTTTTGGTTTCTCTTCTTTGCCCAGTTTATTTAGCTATTTTGCTTTATTGTTTGTACACTAATTTCGTTTCTTTTCCACTATAACCTCTCTTTTCCCTCTAAAATCGTCTCCTAAATTATTGTCTAATCTATTGAAGTCATTACTTAGCCAAGGTAAAAAGATGGTTTATTTGCGATTCAGGTATAATTTGATTATTTAAAACTCTTTAGTGACGTTTCGAAAACTATTTTTTATCTTCAGGTCAGTTTTACTATGTAGATATAATTTCTAAGTTATTTCTGTATTCTGTCAGTATGTAAAGAAGATGCTTTAGTTCCACATAACACTCAGAATTTCCGCTTAAAAATTAATAAACTTTATTTGTGTTGAATGTGAATATCCAAGGGGGATTTTCGGTAGGATGTAGAAAACGTGTTAACTCTACATATTGGCACAATACGGAAAACAACTTTCTATCTACGTAGCAAAACTGTGGTGTAAAAAAAAAGTTTTCGAAACTTTGATAAATTATAACTAAACTATACTCGACTCGCATTAAGTGGCATTTTTATTTTGCATTATATTTCTGTGGGAACATAAAATACTTGATTATGTATTTTTAACGTCTTGATTAAGTTCTCATTCTATTATTTCAATCTGTGACTTGAGGATTTATCGCTTAGAAAATATACAATCATAAACAGGGATTGAAGAGATTCTTTATTACTAATACATTGAGTTTTTATTTCAATGAGCGCCCCACAATATCGCTAGAAACCTGAGCTTTGTAAAATAATATAAATAGCTAATTAAGTGCAATTATTCATCCATTGTAGCATCGCTAATTACCCTTCTTGATTAAGCGAGAACAAGTGAGATAATGGAGTTAGTTTTTAATGATTATTTTATATACCGCCAGTTTATTCATCACGTCATTGACGGGTTCTGCATACAATTGCGTAACTATCAGAAGAGTTTTTAATTAGATTAAGTTATTTAAACCCATTTATCTTGCCTCGTCTACAATACGATATACCGGGAGCGCTATTATGGCGACCTTATTAGACGTCAACGCTATCTTAGCAGGGGTGTTAGACGTCCATAGCAGGGGTGAGTCAGGCCTTGGCCCGGCACTACTTTGCTACTGAAACGCGTAGAACACTAAATTGTATTCATAAATGTTGACATAATATAACATTTGTGCTACCGCTCACACACGTGCGCGCACACACACACACAATCAATGGCGCACAAACACACACACACACACACACACACACACACACACACACACACACACACACACACACACACACACACACAAATACACAAACACACACAGTCATGCGCGCCTATGCCATGGACTTACGAGTTCATCCCATGTTGATTCATAATTAATTACTGTGACGAATTTTTCTGCAACTGTCATAGTTTTTCATGACAATTCATTAACACTTATATATATCTTTGACTCAAATAAAATTGGACGGTTATATTGTTCTATTACTGTGCACATCTAATTTGCCTGTATTTAATTGCTTGTTCGAATAGTTTAATTGGCTAAATGGTGATTTCTCTACAAATTTATTCCGCCCTTTGAGTTGGAAAAAGTGCAGCCAGCAGTAAAGGGTTGCTTTCCGGGTCAATAAATCTAACATCCTGCTACGACAATCGAAGCGTGACGTCACTAACTCAGCCAGAATGTGCAACTAATAGAAATGCATTGGTTCCTCCAGACTGGTGCGCAAGTCATAACAATGTACAAACATAGTCATTATTTATTTTATTTAAAACTCGTTTTACATTTAACAAAACATTACAAATTAAATGTACATGAGGGACGGCGACAGTATATGTGTTTGTAGTTCGGCCGTCACGAGTATCGCAAGTGTAGAGTTGGACATAATTGTTAGATAGCAATGATGTAGTGACCTGTAAATATATGGGAGGATGTTATGCAAGGGGGTTCTCGTAGGAAGGAGCACACAACTCTCTTTTAGGGGCATTATGTAATGGCGAGTGTATCAGTAATGCCCAGGTATCCTATTAAGCACACGCACGCACTCACGCACACACACACACGCACGAACACACATACATACACACAAACAAACACACGTTTATTTGTCAATATAAAGTATATTTCAACGAAATACACTGAAATAAAAATATAGGAATTGTTATAAACTACTTCTGAGTGTGTCCACGTTAAAGTCTTTTGCGGTTGTAAGTTAATTCGTCACTCCCAAATATCACAGCGCTCCCTGCTGTGCATCTTGAAATATAAAAAATTTAACGACCTGTTATACAGATCATTATTTCTTACTGAAAAAACAATCCAAGTCGAATAGCTCGAGTTTCAGTAAGGCAGCCGAAGGAAACAGGATATTTTAACAAGGATGTTTGTTTTGTAACTAGATTGTTCGGTATAACGAGAAATGCAGGAAATACAGTTATAAAACTATATTAATACGGCAAAATTTTTTAAAACCAAACTTTGGTTATAAATAATCCAAACCCACTTATTACTTAAGTACAATACTTAATTATTTACTTCGTAATTTTTCCAGTGTTAAAAGATTAAATAAACGACACTTTAATTAAATCAATAAGTTCATAACGGTGAATATTAAGATGTCACTCAAAATCTCACTTCACACTAGTTTGTTATTACATACAGACTAGTTTCGACGACGATGTCGCCTTTATCGGTGATTAGCTACTACTCATTAGTAATAGGCAAACACTGATGAAGGTGACGTAGTTGTCGAAACTAGTGTATGTGCATTGATAAACTTGTGTGTAGGGAAATTTTGAGTAAACTCTTTTAATATTTACTGTTGTGAATTTTGTCATTAGCTAACCTCTAAATAATTTAACAAATAAGTTCATAAATTTATTTTCAAAGCATTTCATAAAATATCAAAACATGTAACTCGTGAAGTAAACATTTTTATTACTAATGGAGTACTTGGAATATTGCATTGCATAAAATACGCGTTTGTCTTATCTTTTTAATAGGAAGACTAATTACATGCAAGTACCAGGGATATTTCTAGCTATCTGTGTTGAATTTAAAGGTCTTCCAGGAGTGTATAATCTAAGCATCGACTGTTTACACTGACGTCAAAGTGTTATTGTTGTGTCCCAAGAATCATTGTTCCACAACATACCTAACGGAGATTGCCGTGCTTGCTAGAACGAGTGTCCTGAGGGGAATATCCTTTAACGCGTGGTTTGTCAGACATGTGTAATGATTTTTTTTCATGGTAAATATTTATTTATCAATGAATATTTTATTACATAAGAAATATTAATAAAAATCGCCTGATTTTTACCAATTCAATATATCGAAATTTTCATGATCTTTCACAGGCAGGATATAATACTATTTTCGGTACGTTGGATCGAACCCTTGGACAAGGGTCTATCCAAAAGACCACTCAGGCGCAGAACATACAGTGGAACAGAACCGACGTATATATCAAGCAAGTAATAGAAACTGTCACATTACACTAACACCAACTACAGCCTGTAAATACTCCAAACATTTGTAAAAGGGTGCTTCCATAGGCAAACCGCTTGTCTAATTTTTAGCAAACATATTCTGTTTACAGAGCGCCGAGCTTTGATTTAATTGCATGTATCATTTATTTACGTCACGATTCAATTAAAGTTTGTAAATAAAACTAATTAAATGCGCGTCTATATAAACACTTGACTTGATGTAATTAATGAAATCACGAAGAAACCGCTTAGTCTTTGAAATGGAATAATATAAACCCTAAATAAATTTTAAGTTAAATTATTATAAAATCTGAAACAATAAAATTGGTATATACATAATATGTTATAATATTATGCCTGAAGAGATTTTAACGCGCGCAAGATTTCCCAATTTGGGTTCCATTTCGGCAGTGTTTAAAAGGTAGCTTTACATGTGAAGTTTGTCGTTCGCCCCGCTTTGTAATCCTTAATCCTTAACCGTGTCTCATCTATAATTCAAGGTGCAGGAGATGTTCGCAGGCAAACTTTCAGATTACACAGATTAGTCAATTCTTGGAGACGTTAAAATATTCATTGCGTAGGATTGCAGCGCGAGACGTGTCCTTTTGTCAATAAATCTGTGTCACCTGCTGCAAATTAGTTCGTTCGAAACCTTTCCGGTATCTTTTAAACGTGTACCTTGATGCTCATTTCTCACATGCATGTGCGTGTGCGCGTGTGTGTATGGGTATGTTTTTAACACTTGCTATTAATTATTGAGAGTGAACATATTTTTAAAAAACCATTTTTTATTCTGAAGATAATTTGTTTTTAATTTCCTTTGAAATCTTTACAGTTGTAGTTTCAATGATTTTAAGCTCCAAATAATAAATCGCAAGAAACGTTTTATCCGATAAATAATAAATAACAATAAACGTTTTATAATAATAAATCGCACCAAGGTTCTAAAGCTTTTATATCCAGTTTCAAGAAGGAAAATGTATTTATAAAGTAGTATGCTTCTTTGGAGCATTTTGGTTTTTCTACCAACTACATTTTGATAAAGACTTTTTCAAATTTTTCCAGCGATGGCATACCAGTTGAAAGTTATCATTCGTTAGAGAATTAAAAATGGACCACAACCAAATACATGAAAATGTATTTTATTTTATTTATATAGGAAAGTGTAATGAATCTTTTAAAATGGTCTTGTTTAGTAAATTAATGATTCATCTTTCGTAACAACTGTAACCTCTTTAAAAATTATATGTTTGAGTACAATTTTATATCATTCCCAATGTTTCAATATTCTCTTCTGTTGACGCGTTTCGGATTAACTCTATCTTCAAAACTTGAATCCTACTATACTTTAGGCGATTTAAGTTTTGAAAATGGAGTTACTTCGAAACGCGTCAGTAGAGGAGAATATTGAAACGTTAGGAAAGGCAGAAAACTGGGAAACTGTACTTAAACATATAGAAATATTTCTAAAAGAAATGAAGATGGGTATATTAATAATTTCTCTTTAACCACTTTGTTTTATCACACGTTTCACTTAGTTTAACCACAATTTCCACTTATTTTTACAACATGTTCAACTGTTGTGTGACATTACTATCTAATGTTGACGGTAAAAATATTACTTAATTCTTTGTTAAGGCAGTTTCGTGATTTCACTACAACTTACAGCTTCGCCCGAGTATCTAACTAGAGCTGATGTTCGAACATAAAGATACAAGTCGCTTCCGGCCTCTTGATTTTATAAATCTTTTAACTCAAGTAGTTATCTAGATACGATTTTAATTAATTTAACTTTTAAACGTCAATATAATCCTCTTTTAATTAAATTATTCAAGTGATTAAATACAAACTCACATGGCGTAAACTAAACCATTTTGTCAAAAATTAGCTTATAAATTTTAATATTTTTTTAAATATATTTTGCGTTTATAGATTATGTTTTTTGAGTCTTTAATTTTGTAGATGTTCAATTGTATCCTTCGAGTATTGTTTGTTATACTTCGTGCGTGGAGTCTCTGTGTGTATGTATGTATGTATGTGTGTGTGTGTGTGTGTGTGTGTGTGTGTGTGTGTGTGTGTGTGTGTGTGTGTGTGTGTGTGTGTGTGTGTGTGTGTGTGTGTGTGTGTGTGTGTGTGTGTGTGTGTGTGTACGTGCCTGAATATGTGTGTGTGTGTGTGTGGTGTATTCAAATTAACTAGGTGTCAACTAACCAACGTATACGCAACGTTCAAATGATCAAGGTGCGCGACGTTCAAATGATCAAGGGTCATTGCGGGTTATCGTATTGCCACTCCGCAGGCGTTCACTGTACAACTCCTTGAAATCCATAAACGGGAAGTAACCTTTCATTATATTATTATTTCTGTAAATATCTAAAGATCGTGTAGTTACAAAATTATAAGTAATATAAAGCAAGTAATATTCGAAGTTTTAAAACTAATTAATACATAATTAGTAAATCGGAAGTAATCTTAGTCTTTGCAAAGTAATTTTTATTAATATTTGTCATTAATTCTTCAAAGTACTACGGTTTAAATTTATCGATAGTTATGTAATTGTAATGTAGCAAAATATTTTTCAACTTGGTTATAGCATAGCTCATAAAAGTATCGTATCATGTTGGTTAATATTTTAACATTGTGTTGACAGTATAGTTACTAAACAGTAGTAATAAATACAAGTGGTTATTTTCCTAACGTTTCTTAAAACTAATCTATATTTAGCAACATACTGACGAATTACTTGAGTAAAGATATGTCATAATTGAAAATGGTAATAATAGTATTGATATGGATAGAATTGCTAGTTGTTTTCAATTGTAATGTATAGTTTCTTGATGAATGAATGATTTTACTGTTACTAGTTTACCTTAATATAAAGGTCTTAGTTTCTTGATGAATTCATGATTTTGCTGTGACTAGTTTACCTTAATATAGGATATCAGTAGGCTGTTACATATAGAATATTTTTTCAAAAATAGCCATTTGATAATATAATTTTATGTACTATCTTATAACCAGGTAGAAAAATATTGCTATATATCGTATTACAGTTACTTGAATAACGATAAATTTAAACCGTAGTATTTTGAAAAATTAATCAAAAGTAGTATTAAAAACTACTTTGCATAGACAAAGAATTCTTTAAATTTAATAATAAGGTATTATTCAGTTTTAAAACTTAGAATATTACTTGCTTCATATTATTCATCATTTTGTAATTACACGATGTTTATATATGTATATATATATGTATGTATATATATATATATATATATATATATATATATATATATATATATATATATATATATATATATATACAGGAATAATAATAATGAAAGTATAATTCACACTTTAAAAATTTATAATAATAATAATAATGAAAAGGTACTTCCCGTTTATGAATATCAAGAAAATGTGCGGTTAATGCCTGGTTAATGCCCGGAGCGGCATTACGATAACCCGCAACAAACAATAATTAGTTGAAGGTCGTGACCCTTGATCATTTGAACGTTGCGTTGTACGTTGGTTACTTGATACATTGGTCATTTGAAGCAGCTTCTGTGTGTGTGTGTGTGTGTTTGTTTGTTTGTGACCTATTTTCGCCTAAACTAATATAACATTAAGGTGCGACACACACAAAGTTACAAATTTTGGACCGACAGAAATGTATACTTCATTTGTAGTATAATTATTAGAATATAGTTAATGTAATTAATAGGAAACCTTTATTAGATGTTGAGAAATCTACTGAATACAAATTGTATTTAACAAATTTATTAGAAATCCGTTCCTAAAAAGTATACGAAACTCTCAAGGAAGTTTTTATTTCAAAAATACAAATACATAGATTGGTATAATTATATTATTTGTATTAAGATATATTAAAATATAAATATATATATAAATAAATTATATACAGTATATATATATATATATATATATATATATATATATATATATATACTATAATAATATATATAATATATTAACATTTTACTCAATACTGTAGGATAAATAAAGTAACATATTTTAATGATTGGAACAGCTGTCCTACGACATAACCATTAACAAAAAAAAAACAGCTGTTATATGAAATCATATGGTAACACTTAATTTAGTTGCTTGATGTAATCATCTTGAATTCACTGATCAAAGTAATTTTAAAAAAATACTTAACTAAGTGAATACGTAATTGCTTACTTGCTGACGCGTTTCAAAACATTCGTTCCTTTTACGAAGCTAACCCTCTACTGGACGGCATCGGGTGTAAAGGCTCTAACGGGAATGGATTTATGACTGTGGAATGGGGTGGTAAATGGTTTACCTAAAATCCACAAAGAAAACACACCCATCCGTCCACTAATCAATCACATAAGCTAGACAAATACATAGACAAACTTATCAGAGACAACATAAACTTTCACAATCACACATCCATACACAATAACATAGACCTCATACACGAAATTCAAGACATCCACATACTACACAACTCCACCATTGCGTCATTCGACATAAAAAACTTATACACTAATGTGCAAATAGGACAAACACTCCACATACTACACAACTCCACCATTGCGTCATTCGACATAAAAAACTTATACACTAATGTGCAAATAGGACAAACACTCCACATACTACACAACTCCACCATTGCGTCATTCGACATAAAAAACTTATACACTAATGTGCAAATAGGACAAACACTCCACATACTACACAACTCCTCCATTGCGTCATTCGACATAAAAAACTTATACACTAATGTGCAAATAGGACAAACACTCCACATACTACACAACTCCACCATTGCGTCATTCGACATAAAAAACTTATACACTAATGTGCAAATAGGACAAACACTCCACATACTACACAACTCCTCCATTGCGTCATTCGACATAAAAAACTTATACACTAATGTGCAAATAGGACAAACACTCCACATACTACACAACTCCTCCATTGCGTCATTCGACATAAAAAACTTATACACTAATGTGCAAATAGGACAAACACTCCACATACTACACAACTCCACCATTGCGTCATTCGACATAAAAAACTTATACGCTAATGTGCAAATAGGACAAACACTCCACATACTACACAACTCCTCCATTGCGTCATTCGACATAAAAAACTTATACGCTAATGTGCAAATAGGACAAACACTCCACATACTACACAACTCCTCCATTGCGTCATTCGACATAAAAAACTTATACGCTAATGTGCAAATAGGACAAACACTCCACATACTACACAACTCCTCCATTGCGTCATTCGACATAAAAAACTTATACGCTAATGTGCAAATAGGACAAACACTCCACATACTACACAACTCCTCCATTGCGTCATTCGACATAAAAAACTTATACACTAATGTGCAAATAGGACAAACACTCCACATACTACACAACTCCTCCATTGCGTCATTCGACATAAAAAACTTATACACTAATGTGCAAATAGGACAAACACTCCACATACTACACAACTCCTCCATTGCGTCATTCGACATAAAAAACTTATACACTAATGTGCAAATAGGACAAACACTCCACATACTACAAAATATGCTCACAGCAAACAGCACTCCACATAAACTCACACACGAATAATCACACTCACCCAACTCATCACATCACAAAACTACTTCACATACCAACACAAATTCTACACACAGAAAGACAGCTTCCCTATGGTTTCCCCATCTCAGGTATCCTAGCAGAAATATTCCTATATCATATAGAACAACAATACATTATAGAGAACAACAATCACACACATAAAATAATGTATTACAATAGATATGTAGGTGATATTTTAATATTATACAACGGCAACAAATGTCAAATCAAACAACTACACGATTACATTAATACCATACACCAAAATCGCACATTTACTCTCGAATTAGAAGGAAACAATAGAATAAACATTCTAGACCTTACAATCACCAAACACAACACCAGACATATTTAAAAATATACAGAAAACCAACAACTACAGATATGGTCATACATAATACATCTAATAACCCCACACAACACAAACACGCTGCTTTTAATCATATGTTACACCGCCTAATAAATATACCAATGCTACAGAAAGACTACGACGAAGAACTTAATACCATAAAATACATCGCTCAACGAAACGGCTACCAACACACACTCATAGACAACATACTCAAGAAAATTAAAAATAAACACCATCACACGGCCACGCAGACAAACCACACAAAAAACAACAAATACATATCCCTCACCTACCACAACAAAAACACACACAAAATAGCCTCCACATTCAAAAAAGTCCATTACCATATATCCTACAAAACAACAAACATTCTAAGACAGCAGATACAACCTTTTCAAAAAGAAACTGACAAATACAAACTCTCAGGTATTTACAAATTACCTTGTAACGATTGTCCCAACTATTACATCGGCCAAACCAGCAGTTCATTCTATACACGCATCGAAGAAAACATTACCTACAAATAAAACAAACAAACCCTGAATCCAGCTACGCAAAACACCTAAAAAGCACCCAACACACACACACAGACCGACATACACACTAATTTAAATGTTCTACACGCAATAAAACAATGTAAAAAAACTAACAACCTTAGAAAAATATATTCTACAAACACTATGCAACAGATAAAGAAATCGTATTAAACGATCACACTCACTTTGAAGCAAACAGCCTTTTCTATTATTTGACACACAACTCAAATAACCCACCCCATTCCACAGTCATGTATCCATTCTCGTTAGAGCCTTTACACCTAATCGATGCCGCCAGTAGAGGGTTAGATTCGTAAAAGGAACAAATGTTTTGAAACGCGTCAGCAAGTAAGCAATGACGTATTTACTTAGTAAAGTATTTTTTAAAATTAACCTAATTTAGGTTAGTTAGTTGTATACAGCACCTATAGGATCTACACAACTATATAGACGTGTTAGAGCGTAACGCCAACTCAAAGGTATTCCCTTGTAAAATATTTCTATTCAAATGTATTCACAAAAATATTAAACAAATACAAACAAAAATAAAAGATTTGCTCCCTGTTCGAATCTCTGTCAAAAGGGAATGTCAGACAATGTGCGAAGCACCAATTATTTCCCTGCTGTTGGAAACTGAGAGGCTGAAGATGTAATTTGCCAAGAGCGGGTTGATTTCCTCGTTTATTGTAATGTTCAATGTCTGGTTTGTTTCCAACTTGTGCAATGCAATATCTTTCTCATTACGAAGTCGGTGTAACCGTGCACCGTTATAATTGCGATGCTCCGTTACTTCTTCATTACCTTCAGAGTTGTTCTTTGCTAACTATACACAGATCCTAGATTTATTCGTTAGTTATAAATAATCTGGACTTCAGATTATGTTAAGAGAACACACACACACACACACACACACACACACACACACACACACACACACACACACACACACACACACACACACACACACACACACACACACACACACACACACACACACACACACACACACACACACACACACACACACACACACACACACACACACACACACACACACACACACACACACACACACACACACACACACACACACACACACACACACACACACACACACACACACACACACACACACACACACACACACACACACACACACACACACACACACACACACACACACGTGTGTGTGTGTGTGTGTGTGTGTGTGTGTGTGTGTGTGTGTGTGTGTGTGTGTGTGTGTGTGTGTGTGTGTGTGTGTGTGTGTGTTGTTTGTTTGTTTGTGTCGTGTTCAGCCCCTTAATGGTAGATGAGATTCTAGCGATTTTATGCATTGAAAACAGTCATCGGGATATTAACTATTCGTCATATTTTTCATCTATAATATATATGTAGATGTTACATATATATATATATATATATATATATATATATATATATATATATATATATATATATGTTATGGTAAAGTATTTGATTTTTACTCTCGTCTAATACAATTATTTATTTATTCACCTTATGGTCAGCGTACCTTTTATTTTTAATAAACACACAAAATATACTTAGGAAAACTTCTAACTAGGAAATATAACAGACTGTTAGGTGACAAAGTCTGGTTTAAGTTACCCTTTAAGAATGTTTAACAACAACTATAAAATCATTACAAAGAAGAATCTCTCCTACACAATAGTTGCCTAGCTAAACTCAAACCTTATTTAATTCTCAACAGATAATGCAATTTAACTATTTATATTCAGAGTCGTTTAAGAGGTTACTGTTACATGGATGATGCATTAATGAAAATTTAACAATGAGTTATTGATAACAAATAATTATACTAAAATAATTATATTTTGAGAAAATGTTTTGCTAGTTGGCCTCAAGTGTTAATTACTTATTACAATGAAAAAGTATTTAATTTATATAAGTGACTCACTGAACGTGTGTCGTCATCCTTTAATGTCACTCTCTACGGTTGGGATGTGAGTTATTCTTGGACACTCCTCGCTCGCTGCACCCTGAAGATTGGTAAAGGTAGAAGCTTGACTCGCTTCTCTTCCCTACAATTTCCTTACACTTTACGATTCCCTATCTCACTTCCACTTTTGCATAATTAATTCCCTAACCCTCTTTTAATATCTTTTCTTTATTATTATATAATTTCTTTTTCCCAAATAAGTTTATCCCTTTCTTACCCGTACGTAATACAATCGTTGTAATACCCATACTCGCGTTTTAGCGTTCCTCTCCCACTAACGTCCTATTCCCCCAATCTGCCAATCACAAGACCCTTTCCAAGTACAACCAATACCATCTCAGTTGTAACTTCTAGTTTAAAAATGTACCGTTAACGTTGACAGTTATAATTTTTTGATAATTTAATAAGTTCTTGCTCTAACCTTCTCCAACGGTACTTTAGCGACCCTCTACCGCTATCTTTGTTTTAACAACCCACTACAGTAAATATTTAGTAATTCTATAGCATTGAAAAGTCAAAAGCCTTGGATTTATTATTTTATATTTACAACTACCTTGCAATATATATATATATATATATATATATATATATGAATGTGTCTCTATAAAGAGTGACAGTCTATTGCATTAATGGATATTTATCATTAAACATTATTTTTTATAATAACAACTAGGTAGTCGAATTTTTTTTAGCTATACTAACTAATGATGGCTTCTTCTTCGCTACGAAACATGTATGGCAACATAATTGTTTGTTTGTTATTTGTTACCATTCTAGTCTATCCCTACCCATAACCTAAGCACAGATTCCGTACTCTTAACAATGGCGTATCGCACTTTACTATGGTTTATTCTTTAAGTTTTAGTAAATTTTCACAACGTAACACTCACTTCTACTAGAATAATTAGAAATCGGTTCCCTTAAAGATACCTTCAATATTAACAATAAAGGTGTTTTAGTTCAATAAATAAACATTTAGAAATGTATAGAACTGTTGTGTAGGTGGCAACACTGAATTAGCTACAAACAGGTGATTACCAGTGAAGGTCGCGTATAAGTGAACATTATTAAGTTGCGTGTACTATTGTAATGTTTATGTGATTATTATTATATTAAAAAGATAATGTCTCTTTACTACTTGATGTATTAATTATTTTATTTGGAACTTACATACAGAACACTCACACTATTTAAAATCACACACAAGATTGAATAACCTGGAAGGAATGAACTCCGTAGAAACCACTACCTTCTTTAGATCATTCTATAATGGTGAGTTCTCTTTAAAAATATTTTTCTTATAATAAAAAGAAATCCGTCCAACGTTTTCTGGCGACGTTTTGCAGAAACCCGAAAGCGAACCAACATTAATCAGATTTTTCCATTAGGTCCGGGACAAAGATGAAAGGGTGAACTCGGGGACGAGAGCTGGTCGACATAAACGATTATGATGAATTAGTGACTGTGCTGAAAATAATAAAAGTTGGACAACCTTAGTTAATTAATTACATTGTAAAAGTTTGGATGTATCGCTCTATGCGGAAAACACCGTAAATCACTTATGTAGTCATATTTAACAAAATCTGAGTTATTTATTATTTACAGTCTATCTAGCATACCTGCTAAATTTTCTGTTAAAAAAAATGAATTAAAATCTTGTTTTTATTAGGAGTGGATAAAGTCGAGCATTCCATTATATAAATTGTGAAATTACTGTGTAGGACTCCACGACAATTTCCCAAGAAACACAATTATCAGAGAATTACAAGATGCTTTGCGTAAAACGATACAGGTTCAGCTCAACCATTTAATCTCAAAGTTCCTAATTGTTTGCTTCACGTTTAGTGTCGCAACAATACAATATCGTTTTATCACTTGTGAGTAACTAAACAACAATGAAATTATAAAACCACTTCTGCCGCAAGGGGACAATCCGATATATCCGTGCATACATATTCCTACAAATATTTATTTACAGGAATAACATAACAAACTGCTGTAGGCATTTTGTGTATTGTGTTTTCACTAAACAGATAACCATCTCTAGAAAATTATATATATAGGCCTATATATATATATATATATATATATATATATATATATATATATATATATATGTATATATATGCACTAGCGTTTTCCGCCGTGCGATGTTGCGCCCAAAATCGGAAAATTTTGAATTATTCTCCAAAAAGAATAACATATCAAACATCTAAATAATTATATTTAATTTCTAACTAATTATATTTCTAGCGGATTGACAATGTTTTTCGTCGTTTCATTATGTGTATAAACATACAAATGTTTAGGTGTCCCATCATTTGAGCACGCAACATATAATTGTCCGTGAGAAATACACGAATGTTAAAATTTTAATCCATCAATGGTCAATGATTGTCCTTTTGCTTTGTTTATACTTTTTGGGAATGCAAACGTAAATAAAATTAAGAGTATTATAGGCGATCCACTTTTAATGGAATTTAGTAATTTTAAACAATTTTAATTTTTTTAAAATTAATTAAGTAACGCTAGTATGGATATACATTTTAACATTGGCCTTATGGAAGGCTGTGCACTAAACCATATTAAGTCTCTGGGAGGAGCGCTGTAGATGAATCTGCTCCAAACCTCACAAGAACTATCCTGGGAATATTTTATAAAATCACTCCAAATTTCATTAACTTCTGTTCAGCAATTTAGGCGTCCATAAGATACATACATACACACGTAGATACATACATCGGTTTTTAAACGATCCTAAGTTTCTGGGGTAGAGCCCTATGAATGGACCTGCACCAAACTTCACACGAACCATCTTGGGTATATTTTAAACAATCCCTCCAAATTTCATTAGCTTCTCTTTAGCGATTTAGGCGTCCAAAATACTCACATAGATTCACATATCGGTTTTTAAACGATCCTAAACCTATGGGGCAGAGCCCTATGAATGGATCTGCACCAAACTTCACACGAACCATCCTGGGAATATGTTACACAATCCCTCCAAATCTCATTAGCTTCTCTACAGCGATGTCCAAGATACTCACATAGATGCATATATCGGTTTTTAAACGATCCTAAACCTCTGGAGCAGAGCCCTATGAATGGATCTGCACCAAACTTCACACGAACCATCCTGGGAATATGTTACACAATCCCTCCAAATCTCATTAGCTTCTCTACAGCGATGTCCAAGATACTCACATAGATGCATATATCGGTTTTTAAACGATCCTAAACCTCTGGAGCAGAGCCCTATGAATGGATCTGCACCAAACGTCACACGAACCATCTTGGGAATATTTTAAACAATCCCTTCAAATCTTATTAGCTTCTCTACAGCGATGTCCAAGATACTCACATAGATGCATATATCGGTTTTTAAATGATCCTAAACCTTTGGGGCAGAGCCCTATGAATGGATCTGCACCAAACTTCACACGAACCATCTTGGGAATATTGTAAACAATCCCTTCAAATCTCATTAGCTTCTCTACAGCGATGTCCAAGATACTCACATAGATGCATATATCGGTTTTTAAACGATCCTAAACCTTTGGGGCAGAGCACTATAAATGGATCTGCACCAAACTTCACACGAACCATCTTGGGAATATTTTAAACAATCCCTTCAAATCTTATTAGCTTCTCTACAGCGATGTCCAAGATACTCACATAGATGCATATATCGGTTTTTAAATGATCCTAAACCTTTGGGGCAGAGCCCTATGAATGGATCTGCACCAAACTTCACACGAACCATCTTGGGAATATTTTAAACAATCCCTTCAAATCTTATTAGCTTCTCTACAGCGATGTCCAAGATACTCACATAGATGCATATATCGGTTTTTAAATGATCCTAAACCTTTGGGGCAGAGCCCTATGAATGGATCTGCACCAAACTTCACACGAACCATCCTGGGAATATTTTAAACAATCCCTTCAAATCTTATTAGCTTCTCTACAGCGATGTCCAAGATACTCACATAGATGCATATATCGGTTTTTAAACGATCCTAAGCCTCTGGGGTATAGCCCTATGAATGGATCTGCACCACACTTCACACGAACCATCTTGGGAATATTTTAAACAATCCCTTCAAATCTTATTAGCTTCTCTACAGCGATGTCCAAGATACTCACATAGATGCATATATCGGTTTTTAAATGATCCTAAACCTTTGGGGCAGAGCTCTATGAATGGATCTGCACCAAACTTCACACGAACCATCCTGCGAATATTTTAAACAATCCCTTCAAATCTTATTAGCTTCTCTACAGCGATGTCCAAGATACTCACATAGATGCATATATCGGTTTTTAAATGATCCTAAACCTTTGGGGCAGAGCCCTATGATTGGATCTGCACCAAACTTCACACGAACCATCTTGGGAATATTTTAAACAATCCCTTCAAATCTTATTAGCTTCTCTACAGCGATGTCCAAGATACTCACATAGATGCATATATCGGTTTTTAAACGATCCTAAGCCTCTGGGGTATAGCCCTATGAATGGATCTGCACCAAACTTCACACGAACCATCTTGGGAATATTTTAAACAATCCCTTCAAATCTTATTAGCTTCTCTACAGCGATGTCCAAGATACTCACATAGATGCATATATCGGTTTTTAAATGATCCTAAACCTTTGGGGCAGAGCCCTATGAATGGATCTGCACCAAACTTCACACGAACCATCTTGGGAATATTTTAAACAATCCCTTCAAATCTTATTAGCTTCTCTACAGCGATGTCCAAGATACTCACATAGATGCATATATCGGTTTTTAAATGATCCTAAACCTTTGGGGCAGAGCCCTATGAATGGATCTGCACCAAACTTCACACGAACCATCTTGGGAATATTTTAAACAATCCCTTCAAATCTTATTAGCTTCTCTACAGCGATGTCCAAGATACTCACATAGATGCATATATCGGTTTTTAAATGATCCTAAACCTTTGGGGCAGAGCCCTATGAATGGATCTGCACCAAACTTCACACGAACCATCTTGGGAATATTTTAAACAATCCCTTCAAATCTTATTAGCTTCTACAGCGATGTCCAAGATACTCACATAGATGCATATATCGGTTTTTAAATGATCCTAAACCTTTGGGGCAGAGCCCTATGAATGGATCTGCACCAAACTTCACACGAACCATCCTGGGAATATTTTAAACAATCCCTTCAAATCTTATTAGCTTCTCTACAGCGATGTCCAAGATACTCACATAGATGCATATATCGGTTTTTAAATGATCCTAAACCTTTGGGGCAGAGCCCTATGAATGGATCTGCACCAACCTTCACACGAACCATCCTGGGAATATTTTAAACAATCCCTTCAAATCTTATTAGCTTCTCTACAGCGATGTCCAAGATACTCACATAGATGCATATATCGGTTTTTAAACGATCCTAAGCCTCTGGGGCAGAGCCCTATGAATGGACCTACTCCAAACTTCACACGAACCATCTTGGGAATATTTTAAACAATCCCTTCAAATCTTATTAGCTTCTCTACAGCGATGTCCAAGATACTCACATAGATGCATATATCGGTTTTTAAACGATCCTAAACCTCTGGGGCAGAGCCCTATGAATGGACCTACTCCAAACTTCACACGAACCATCTTAGGAATATTTTAAACAATCCCTTCAAATCTCATTAGCTTCTCTACAGCGATGTCCAAGATACTCACATAGATGCATATATCGGTTTTTAAATGATCCTAAACCTTTGGGGCAGAGCCCTATGAATGGATCTGCACCAAACGTCACACGAACCATCTTGGGAATATTGTAAACAATCCCTTCAAATCTCATTAGCTTCTCTACAGCGATGTCCAAGATACTCACATAGATGCATATATCGGTTTTTAAACGATCCTAAACCTTTGGGGCAGAGCCCTATGAATGGATCTGCACCAAACTTCACACGAACCATCTTGGGAATATGTTACACAATCCCTCCAAATCTCATTAGCTTCTCTACAGCGATGTCCAAGATACTCACATAGATGCATATATCGGTTTTTAAACGATCCTAAACCTCTGGGGCTGAGCCCTATGAATGGACCTACTCCAAACTTCACACGAACCATCCTGGGAATATATACACACACAATAAGTACACCCGCACACACACGTTATATACATTTCTTCAGAATTATAAAACTAACCAACTAACTAACCAAGAAACTAATAAACTAATAAAACTAACAACTATTTATGTATGACAGCAAAGTGGTATAATCTTTTAGCTGACATACTCGTACATTGTCAAATACATCAAGTAAATATGTAATTCATGTCAAATGTATTTATATTCATTAATTGTTTCATAAAAAGGAAATATATAAAAGAAAATTCGTGAAATTTAAAACCCGGTTGGATATTGAGATTAGGGCTACATCTCGTTTGTTCCGGCGAAGAGAGGGGAATTATAGCTTCAAATTTCAAAGAAGACCTGTAAAGTTTTAAAGAAGATTGCGAAATGATTTTAGCAATTTAAATATTTAAATACAATCTCGTATAACCTTGCTTGATTAAAATGTAATTATTAAGATCAAATTATATAAACACAGGGATGAATGTTTATCCTTTACATTTGAGTTGTTTACATTTTCCAATGAATATTTTAGCAAAAATATAATAGATTTCAGAACGTTAACATAATTTAATGTTTTGTTCATGTTTAACTTAATTACATTTTTATGTAAATACTGAATTTATTTTTGACAATTTTAGGTTTAACAACCTAATAATGTTTATATAATAATGCGTCTTTATATATAAGATTTAAAATGTAATTCTGTGTTACATTGTTCTTCCTTTATAAATTCACAGATGTTCCGTACAGATTTGTTACTAATATGGAGCTAATAAATACTATATGCTATTTTCCCGCAACTTTAGTGTTTCTTGTTTACAGAAAATTGAACGCGGGTTAGAAATGCAATCAATATCCCGAAGCGCGTTTGTTTACCAATAGACAGAAGTAACACAGACATCTTTAACAATGTTTGTCCATTGTTGTTTGCCAGACGACAGAAGCAGATATTTTATAGCCTTAAGTAGGCTTTTATTATTCTCAACACAAAAGCCTATCTTATTGGAACATAAACCGTATTTTTGAGGCAGAAACAACTTTATAGATTTGTTAAACTGTTCATTGTGTTTCACAAATGACCTACATTACACGTGGAAATATATATGATAATATATAATTATTATTATAATATATATATATATATATATATATCACTTACACTATAATGTACTTAAACAAGAATCTGAAACTCAGTTGATGCTCGAAAATAAGGACGCTTAATTAAAACCCTCGAAAGTTGACCGTATATAAAAAGTAAGACTCTTGTTTAAATACATTATAGTGTAAATGTTAAGTGAATACAAGTAAATAGTGTTACTAAGTCGTATATATATATATATATATATATATATATATATATATAAATTAATGTTGTTATTAGTTTTTAATAATTAGTTATTAATTATATATTATAGCTAGATATTATTAATTTTAAACTGATAAGGGCCTACACGTTTTTAAAACTAACATATATATATATATATATATATATATATATATATATATATATATATATATATATATATATATATATATATATCAAATATGTTTTCTTAGAATTGTACAGATGATTGTACCTTTAGAAACCTTTAGAGATTCATAACCTCACAAAGTTTAGCTTCAATATTTGTGACAGTACATTTTGGTATATATGAACATATTTATAAAATGTAACTTGAAACATTTGGAAGGATTTAACCAATTACGCGTTGTGAAAACTCACAGAATAACTTGAATCATTTGTAATGAAATTGCTGGGTCTATTCATTTCTCGAATATCTATGTCGTTATTTAAGTCTTTTTAATTTAAAAAAATTAAGTTTTGTTGTATCCAATAATTTCATAATTTTTAGTATTTATAAATTTTGAAGAACAAAATTATTTTTTAATGTGAATTTTAACCCCAACTTTACTATCTTAAATTACTTTAGAGTTTCATAGTAATGCAAAAGTTATAAAACACGTCTATATAGAAATTGGTGTAACCTTGCTGTGTATATGACTGCTTATATCTGTATGTATTGCTTACAATAAGTCGTCCACAGAAGTTCCACCATGTTCTGAGCTAAGTTTCAAGTCTACATCATCGTGAAGTTAGTTTAAAATGTTGTAGCCTACAATTTGTACCTGACAGACAGACACGCAAAAACGTTTCATATCGAGGCTAGTGAAAAGGTTTTAGGCAATATATGTGTTAGTTTCAGAATAATTTCATTTAAAGTGAAAACTATATTTAGTATATATTTTATTCACCGGTGAAGGCCTAATGCATACCTGTATACATTTGAAATGTCGGTAATCTAATTTGAGTTAATCACATTCTTAAATAATTAAAACATTACACGGAACATAAAGTTTGCATTACATTAGGGATACTACTTGAATGGATAACATCCTTTACAGCGTTTGTGTTTACAGTGGGGATGAAGGCGGCAAGTTGTGCAGGAATCTTAAAGCGAGCTCTTTACGTACGTGCGATAAAACAAGCACACTCAGGAAATGCACTTTCCATAACACTCAGTGGATTGGATTTTAATTTTTAAATAAAGTAATTTCGTAATTTACAACTCAGCACTTTAGTTCATCTCAAGAGCGTAAATTATTTACTGGTATGCATTAGTTGCAACTCGTCTGTCTCGGTATATTCGCCAAGACATTAATTAGGCATCCACTTCAGTAACTTTTATTTTATAGTTTGTTTTTCTTCTGCACACAAGTTAAAGTGATTTTTTTTTAATATTCGTGAACCATTAAAACTTTAGGGTTGTTGGGAGTATTGTAAATTTGTAAGATTTATTTTGTCACTAACTTTCTCAGACTAATAATAATTAGACTGATTCACATGACCGGCTTCAGGATGGCCGGGTGATAACCATGGTTGGATTCTATACTCTCAGCGCTATAAGGAAGATATAATATAAAAATAACTTCTATAATTAGAGATGAAAGGAATTATTTGTTCCCTACTAAATAACCTAATAGCATCTGAAACATTCTTTAATTTTTTAGTCCATTACTTTCTGTGAACCTTATTAGTCACTTAAACAATCGTTTATGACTATCCGAACTTTAAATTGAGTAAATTTGTTAAAACTTACTGAGACAGAACATTTTCGATCCCTATGTGCCGATCTTCATCAGTGTCTTCTGCATGGAGATGTTGGGTCAAGCGGTGGCGGTTTTATCGTCATCATCGATA